>PVJX010000700.1:0-220148 GCA_004027295.1 Dolichotis patagonum
AAACATCGTACCACAGTGATTTATGTGCACCCATGTTTATAGCAGCACAATTTGTAATAGCCAGATCTTGGAAACAACCTAAGTGCCCATCAACTGAGGAATGGATAAAAAAGTTGTGGCATTTTTATACAATGGAGTACTACTCAGCTATAAAGAATGATCACATCGAGATATTTATAAATAAATGGACATGACTTGATACCATTCTCTTAAGTGAAATAGACCAAACTCACAAGGTTAAATATCATATAATATGATATTTGATAATATGAGATTTGATAAGAGTATATAAGTCTTTATGGTAAGCATGAGGCCCCATCTCATAGCTTCGAAGTCTTTCAAAGTTTTAAATCATCCGTTGGAATGGTGTTATCCTGTTTTGTTTGACTATATCATACGTGATGATATGAACAGCTGTTTTGAAGAAAACATTATGACAGCTATGGCTGATTTAATATTATCCTTCTTAGAAGTCCTACCATGCTTTTTTTTGTTCTATTACCATTGGTTCTATCTAGCACATTGTGTCTCATTGGAATTTGAATATGTGTGATAGTTCAAACAAATTTTTTTCTTTTTTATCAAAAATGAGATATTATAATACCCATTGATCATTTTCTGTTGTTCGGTTTGGAAAGCCCTGTAATTCTTTCACTATATGCATGGCTTTATACTATTGTGTTATGTTTGATATTATTGTAATTGAAACTATGCTCAACTATAGCAGAGTAGGAGATATGGTGTTAGATACTGTTGATATCCAGTTGACTTAATATAAAGTACTGTGTTGCCTATGTTGTCCTGTTCTGATCTGCTCTGTACTGTCCTCTTTTGTTTTATTCTCTTTTAAATAAAAAAAAACAGAAATATGGCCTCATATGAGACTTCCTTGTTGAGTTACTTGAAAAACTGTTTTCTGGAAACTCAGGATCCAGGTTTGAATCTGCAGTGACCCAATTGTGTTTCAGATTTTAATTTCAGTTTAGATTACATATAACTCTTTGGTGCCAAATAGAATGAATAGGATCACATAGTTGAACTGGTGAAAATTCACTAATATTAGGACAGTAGTCTCATATAGCAATAGAATCTGGGATTTGGAATGGGTTACAGATGTCATCTAAGCCAATCTCCATGGATCTGTCATTTAATGTTCTTAGCTGATGCTCAGTGATGACCTCATTATCTTTATCTAAATAGAGTAATGACTTCCCATGAAGAGCATATCTGATTGGGAGATGATACTGCCTACTATTGAACCAAATGGTGTCTCTTTGGCATTTCATTTCAATTTCAGTTCCTCCAGAAATTTCACCATTATCTATATGATACCTTTCAAGTACGAAAGGACAATGCACATGTTTTCCTATAGATATTGCTTCTGTTCACCAATTCTCTAAACCATTGCTTGAATGACATACTTTAAAAGCAACCATCCAAGTCACATTTCCCTCAAGCACATCAGAGTTTACTAAATTATAACTTTCAATAAGGAACCAAAATCCGTCGCTGCATGCTCTGACCAGCAGAGCCCCACTGGGACCATCACTTCCTGTGATCTTACTAAGTATATCTTTTATCCGATGCCTAATATGTACTTTCATTTGGTAGTTACACAATTAAATTTACTCATATTGAATCTGGGATCATTGTATCCTGTTTTAAAACGATAAATATTGTTGACTGACCACATTTGTGTGTGTGTGTGTGTGTGTGTGTCCCAGCTGTCAAAAACATTAAAGTTTAATTATAAATACCTGTATTTGGCACATTTATTGGTTTCTTCTTATTTTCCACTTATTTCATATGTGCATCTTTTATTAAAAAACTAGTTGAGAATAATTCATGTTAGGGCTTTAGAGGTCAACTCTTGTTGGCTCACTCATAAATTAACTCTCTTTTTCTGTTTACAAACTAACTCATACGGACAATGAACTCAATTATAGTTTTTGAATGATCCTGTTATTCAAGACACTGATACAAACAAAAACTAGGGGATATTTCTTGTACAATCCTTCTCCAGAGAATTTGTAATCAACTGGAAGCAAAAAAGATAAAGCACCCATGGAAAGGGTAAAACCCATTCATCTATCCATGTGTCCATGCATTCGTCATACATGAGGACCACTAAAGATTTCACAGACATTTTTTACTCTCTTCTAATGTATGTTGGCATTCAGTTCATTAGTGCTGATATTTGTTCTAATTGTTTAGCATCAGGATTATTGCCCCTGGATAAAAAAAGTTGAAGCAAATTTGAATTCAATAGTATTTCCTTGAGCCTTCCAACCTCTCAAACTCCTTGGAGATTTTCTTGTCTTTCTACTGATTCCAATTTGATCAGAGAGCATGTTTTTTTGTCTCTTAAATTTATGAAGGATTATAATGGATTTTTTATTTTGAAAAAAATAAAAATGATGATATAGAATTTTGAAACAAGTTAATAGAAGACTAACAATGGTTAATATATTGAGCATTGCTATCTAAAAAGTACTTGCTCAGATTTTAACATAAAGACATGGGAAATTGATCAAATAATGTAAACACAAACAGTTCTTTTAGATTAACTAATAGACAATAGTAGCACAGTTGTTCCATCATATATATATACATATACATATATATGTATATATATGTATGTATATATAAAATCTTTTTGGGGGGGTTACCAGGGATCAAACTTGACCTCACACTTGCCAGGCAGTTGCTTATAACACTGAGCTGAATTCCCAATCCATATATATATATATATATATATATATATATATATATATATATATTATTATTATCTCTTCTTTCTCTTTTTCCCATGCCAGTTGTTGTTTTTTTTTCCTTTTGAGTAGTTTCTTCCCCTTTCACTTTCACGATATCTATTATATGTGTTGGATCTTATTTACTCTTCCAGTTTTTTACACTAGGGAAAAAATATAATGTTTACACATGCATGTCTAAATTATTCCACCTATGAGTATGGTCTCAAGTTGCATCCATTTATCTATCAAAGTCTTTAATTTACTCTTCTTTGTAGCTGAGTAGTACTCCATTGTATAAAAATATCACATCTCTTTATTATCTAGCTTGATGTATGTTCCATGGACATTAGAAAAGAATGTGTATTCTGCTATCAATGGCTTCAATATTCCATAAATGTTGATTATATCTAACTTTATTTAATTGTAGTGTTGACATTTCCTATAGTCTCACTAATTTTTGTCTAGTTAAACAACTGTTGAAAAATGAATGTTGAATTCTTTAACTATAATTCTAGCTAGATCTTTTCTTTCAATGTTCAATTCATATGTTTTGCAGTCCTATTGTTCAGTGCATTCATGTTTAGCATCCTTATGTTTTCTTGGTATACTGACCCTTTTATCATTATATACTGTCTTTTTCTGTCTGCTGTACTATTTTTTCTTAAAGAGTACTTAGCAGATAATAATATAACTACTGTTGCTTTCTTCTGACTAATATTTATATGATCATTTTACCATTCTTTTACTTCTAGTCTATTTATGGTATTATATTTGAAGTGAATTTCTTATAGACAATGAATATTTTGGACATTTAAAAAATACGGTTTTAAAATTTCTTTTAATTGGTCCATTTACTACTGACCTAGTTATTTAAGATACTGTGTTTTCAGCTCTAAAATCTCCATTTGGTTATTCTTTGTATATTTTATTTTCTGATGAAGTTTACAATCCTTTTTGAAGTTTAAATTTTATGTATTTATTTAGTTAGTTAGTTTTACCGGGGATCGAACTCATGACCTTGCGCTTGCCTGGCAGGTGCTTTTGCTGCTGAGCTAATATCCCCAGCCTAAAATATGTTTATTTGATAACTTTTGCTATGCCTACTTTAAAACCTGGAAAGTAACTCCAACACCTTTTTCATCTTATTGCTAGCATCTTTTTGTTTTACAGTATATTTCTGTTGTGGAATGGTTAAGCTAAGCTTATCAGAATACATATTATTTCACATACTACTTTTTATAATGAGTGCACTTACAATCTTAGTAATTTTCAAATACAAAATACTTAGAATATGCACTGCGGTCATCTGCAGTTAACATGCTACATAGTAGATCCACTGAACTTTGACTTCCTATCTGAGTGAATTTTTTTAGTGTTTGATATCCAATAACTAGCCAGTTTCCTCACTTGTGCACTTGCTAACCAAAAGTCTACCCTTTCCTATGAGTTGTACTTTTCTGGGAGCTACTCAAGCCCTCATTCTTGAGGACTGAAGTCATGTGCTTATTAATATCCAAGACCAGAATTGCATGTCTGGGTGCAACTGAATTTGCATGCAAGGGGCACCAGTTTTGAGAGCACAGCACTATTCATCTACTGATGGACACACATAGATTGATTCTTTAGCTGCTGTAAATAATACAACAATGACGATGGAAATGCAGATTACTCTTCAACACATTGATTGCATTTCCTTTCCCTATATATTCAAGAATGGGATTGCTGGATCATATGGCACTTCTGTGTTGAATTGTCAAGAATCTTTATACTTTTTTTCATGATGGTTCTGCTAATACACATTTCCACCAAGAGCATACGTTCTCTAGCACTTGTTATCCTTTGTCTTTCTGATAATAGCCCTTCTAACATGTGTGAGGTAATATGTAGCTTTCAGGCTCCTTGAGCTCCAAGTTTGTGGAATGTGAGACAAATATCAAACCCGAGTCCTTGGCAAATTTACCATCTTGTCTTCACCTTTCACAATGCTGCATGTATTGTCCAAGTTTTTAGGTGAACTCAGTGGGAGGAGTAGAAAAATATACATCTACCTATCTTACCAAAAGTGGAAATCCTTGTGGTAATGTGACTCGTGTTTATGTTCTCCTTCACACTAATACAACCCCATTTTTATTTGGGAAACCAGTGACCCAAAGTGTAAATACTGACTTCCTTAGATCATCTAGCCCATGGCAGTGGTTAAGTGTTGGCCCACGATAAAAGAACTAAAATTATACTTGGTACAACTTTGTGAAAAACTATTATTCTTCTAATAAAAATAGAGGGAGGACACACACATTTCACACCTTCTTTCTGTCTATAATGGGAAATGGTACCTGGAGATATAACAGCTATGTTGCAAACATGAGAATGAAAAACACCCACTAGGATTGGTGGAATAGGATGCTAAAAGGACTCTAAATAATTCCACAACTCACTGTAAATCTGTACCAGCCTCAAACTTCCACCTAACAAGTGCTTATTGTATTAAAAACAAAACAAAATCCTATTGTTTTAAGCCATGCTATTTCTTTGCTGTATACTGGTTGACTTTCTGCTGAGATCACTAACCACAATCCTGTGTTTTAACTACTCTGCTCTTTTCCATCCAATTTGGAATCTGACTAACTTCTTCAAAATTCAGCTCATGGATCTTTCACTAAGATGACTTCTCTGTTCCTACCATAAAAAGTTTTGTTTGGCTACTTTTGCATTGGTTGTCAACCCTGTCTCACTAAGGCATTTAATTTTTTATTCTGTTTTCTTCACTGGCCAACTTCTTCAGGGCCAGTATTATGCTTGGTATCAGGTACTGTGCCTGAAACTTTTTAGCTGCTTAATAATTGGCTATCAAGTAGACAGATACAAAAATTTCTGCATCACATTTGTGTCATTGTACTTTGCACTTATCATTTATAACTGTTTTTCATGTAATCATCTTCATAAGATAATACTGTGTTTGCATATTTTTTTCTTTTTCTCAATATAACAATATTGAGATAACTGAGACACTGGGCAGAAATTACTGCCAAAGTTATATTCAACATATTTAATTAAAGTAAAAATCATTAATTTATCTGTTCTTTATGAAGTTGGAAACCCCACTATTCCCATGGTACCAACTTTTGGATGTCTGTAAATATTTTGCACCTAGAAAATAGTGTACAGAGCCTGAGGATACAGAGGAGCTTCTTGGACAGCTTTTCTAGTTGTCCTGCTTCACTAATGTTCTCAAGTGATAAATGAAATTGTCCTTCTGGGGCCCATCTTGGATCATTATGTGCTTACTGAGTGGCTGCCTGTGCAATGCTAGGATGCATTTATGACCATTCCAAATCCTCGCTGACTGTGCCTGGGAAGGGGTGAACTACTTTCTGTTTCTGCTGATGTATCTTTTCTTTCCACTAATGAAGACTAGGTCTCCTCTTTTCCCTCCTTTATCTCCTGAGTTTGTCATGAGTTCCAGAGAAATTTCAAGTCTGAAGCCCTTGGAGAATTCTCAGGACAGATCCCAAGAATGTGAGATATGAGACTCTTCTGAAATGGAGTTTCCTTTAACAAATATGATACACATTCTAATATATTGACTAAATCTATATAGTAAATACAATTTCATGTACTTCTTTTGTTAAAGGAGAAGTGAAAAATAGAACCTCTCCCCACATATATGAAAATGTATTTTCTATACACAAGTATATAAAAACATAAGTAGGTGGATCCACATAGTGCTGTATTTGAAGCAGAAATATCAATTACAAAAACAAAATATCAAAATGGGACTGGACTTGGAAATTCCAAATAAGGCAAAAATATTATATCCCAACATAAAAGAAAAAGCCTGGAGTGGTAGGAAAGACACTACACTGACACTTTACTGGTGTAATATTTTGAATATATATTTGATCATATGAAACTCCAGTTTTAAAAATATAACTAGTATTTTATATTAACAACTAATATATAACATGTACTCTAGCTTCATCATAGGGTTATTGGAAGTGTAATTAATATACAATTGACAGTATTTTGATACTTCTAAAGTACATGATTATTTTATTTGAAATAGTTATTTGAAGAAGATCAGAAATTTTTCCATGTGTGGTGGTGCACACCTATAATCCCAGTGCGTGAGAGACTGAAGTGAAAGGACTGCCATGAGTCTGAGGTCTGCCAGCTTACGTACTGAGTTCAAAGCTAGTTTGAACTAGATAGTGAGACCCTGTCTTCAAAAGCCATCCAAGTAAACAAAAAAAGATAGCTAATTATAAGTAATAATTGAGTCAGTAATCAGCACTAGGAAAACAAAAATCAAGCCTCAATTTGTTGAGTTGGTGATAAAGGTAAAAATGTACAAAGAAAAGTTCATGTTAAAATTCATGTTGTAGGCATTATTTTTAAAAATTTGCAGCTATGTTTCTTGGTTTCCCAAATAACTTGTATATGTTTAAAATGTTTAAAATTTAGAAATACAGGGATATTATTATAATAAGACAAATAGTGTCAGAAGCTAGAAAGAGCTGTTTTCATCCTGGCTGTATTCCAAAACAGTAACAATACAATTCAGTTGTTTCTTTTGATATTTTTCTAAATATATTTCTAAGATTATTTAGTGATTGAATGACTTTTAGATTCCACCATTTATTATTCTCTAATAAAATTGAAGTTATCTTTTTTTAATACTCCCTGTTACCCTCATATTTATCCCACATTATCCCACCAAATACTTAAGTGAATTCATTGATCATTATTTAAATAATTATACTCTTTCAAATATATTTCTTCCAGAACACAGTAATGCTTCAAGTTATAAACTCATCCTTCTGAGACTTTTGTATAATAATGGACCAATTTTTCACATTCCCAATTCAGTATCTTTAATTTGTACCTTTTTTCCTGTAGGTCTTCATGCTCTTCACACATTCTGCAGTGTTTCTAGCAGTTTCATAGCTGTGACTTTGGCCTCCACTGTTGTCTTTCTGGCTCAATCTCAAATTTACTGAATTCTATCTTTTCCTTTTTACATTTTTTCACAAATTTTCAGAAGAATGCTTTTCAGAACCTTCCATGAAAGTAGTTATGGACTGGCCCTGAATCAAGGCCAACAGATTGCTATAGCTGCTGGTTTCAAACAGGAACCTAAAGATAATTCTTTCTGTGGTCTGTTGGCCATTTGAGAACTTTGGAAATGTAATGGTCAATTCATCAGAAAGAAATAGTGGCTGTGAGTGTGGCAGGCTTCGGCAGCCTGCAAGAGAGAGACCCTGGTGTCTCGGGACCTGCACCATGCAGCGACATGGGGTGCCAGGAGAACAAGGAACTCCTCCCCTCTCTGGTGAGCAGCTGTGAGCCTGCCAGGGCAAGGGCTGAGAATCAAACATCTCATGTCATCCAGTCCCCCATCCCATGTGTGTGTCTCTCCCCCCACACACACACACTTAGTAAGTGGGAGCCAGTGAACTGGACATCTTGTGAAAGATTGGCTATGTTGTTTGGTATGAACTTTCCATATACAAAGATATGGACAACCATTTGGAAGAAAGCAAGAGACAATATGATATATAGTGAAGATCTCTGGTTGTCTAGCTTTGAGATTTATGCTTTCTTATGTCCTGGTTTGTTGTGTAAAATTTTATCCCCTTTAAAATAAAAAAAATAAAAGAAAGTAATTATGTAGATGATGGTTCCAGAATAGTCATATATCAAAATGCCTTGATGTTCTTCCATCCTCATGTATAGTAATAATTTTGCTGGGTAGAGTTCTGGGCTGAAAGGAACTTTTCCTGAGAATTTTAAAGTACTGTTTCTAATGTCATTTAACATTTAGTGCTATTTGTAAGCAATTGTTTTACTCCTGTGTTAATCTCTAGAGACTTCAAGAGTTTTCTATTTCATCTATCAAAATCTTATAATGCTGTTTTTTTGTGTGGATCTGTGTATTCTTTGTGCTTGGTAATAGCTAGACTTTTCTTATTAAACATTTATATTCTTTATTTCAGGGAAATTATCTTGGTTTCCTCATTAAACACTATCCTCTGAAATTTCTCTGTTCTCTATAGAACTTCAATTTCTTGAATCTTGAATTTTATGGATAATTTCTTTACCACTTCATTTTTGCTCAGAGTTTCACATTCTTTTCTTTTCTGCATATTTTATTTCCTCAACATGATCTTTCAAAGTTCTAATGCAATATTTCAAATAATAATATCTAACATTATAAAGAATGATTTTTTGCCTATTAGTTTTTCTGTTTTGAACTATGTTAGGCAGAATTCCAAAGTGGTCTCCAAGATCTCTGGTCCCTCATGTAATCACACCCTACTGAAGGTTTGAAGGCATTGTGATGGGATCCACTCTCTTGATTACATTAAATTACAAGGGGAATGATTTTACACATGCAAGTGAAGCTGAAACTCAGTAGACTTTCCATTAATAAAACAGAATATACTGGTTGGGACTGAAATAATCAGATGAGTCCTTCTAAAGTTCATGATAGAAGTCAGGGAACTGTACTCCAGGTGGCTTGGAGGAAAGTAACATTCCATTTGTAAAGTGAACTGCTTTCTTATGGGGCTACCTAACAAAGAACTATGACTGCACTGTAAGAAATGAGAGTGTGCTACAGTCAATAGTTAGCAAAAATTCCACGCTCTAAGTCTTATGACTACAAAGAAGTGAACATTGAAACCAAAGCATTGGTTTGGAAGGCAAAAATGAATGTCCAATGAGATGCCAGCTGTGGCCAACACCTGACTGCAACCCTGAGAGGTCCTGCACAGAGATACTGTGAGGCAATCCCTGTGTTCAGCAAGTCATGCATTGCAGCTGTGAGTTGCACAGCAGTGGACACTAAGACACATGGCAACTTGTCCTTGTTTTGTGAATGTGATTTTTTTTTCATCCCTCGCTGAAGGTATGCAGATTGGTGGTTTTTTTTTGTTGTTCCTGCATTACTTCCATTTTTCTTTTACTATTTTTAATTTCTGTTTGAATCAAAAGTTACTTTCAAATAGTCCTTATTCTTAGTTTGTCTTATGTTTAAATGGTAAACACTAAAAAGAGGATCAGGTACCCGAGGGAGGCATTGTGACAAGGAAGTTTCCATTTTGGTAGCTAGGAGCAGATATGTGAACATCTTTTTTCTGTCCCTATTGAATTTCTCTAGTATGGCAGTGTTTGATCTCTGGCTAAGTACTGATATCTAACTGCTAGAATTGCTTGTGAGAAGGAAAGAGATCCGAGCATTTGACAAGCGTATAGGCTGACTGCTTTTAAACAGAGTTTATGTGAGGAAATTGTTATGGACTGACCTTCTTCACCAAACCCCAGCAGACCAGCACGAATCAACATGGAGTCACTAATGCTAAGGTAGACCCTTAAACAGACTAGTTTTTTTTTTCCTGGAAAACAGGAAATTTATAGGAACAATCAGAAATGGCTTTATTTCCCTAAATCAGTTATGTCCTCTATGCTATACTCCTTACCAGAAAAATGACTTGTAGTACACTAATTTTAGCTGATTCTCTTTTTATTCAGTTGCTGTTTTTTTGTTCTCATCTTACGGAAAACCAGATTAGTTCCTAATTTCAGTCTTAGGGCACAAAAATAGCCTCAGATCTCACTTTGATTGTGGTAGATATTTGGAGATCAATATTGTGTGACAGAATGGCTGCTTTTAAGAGGTGATCCCCACACAAAGCTTTGCACCATGCACCCTCTAGGGTACCATCCACAATATGTGTGGCGAGTCGCTAACACCTCCTCTGATTTTTATCAGCAATTGGTTGTCTCCAATGCTTTATATTCCTTTCTATACAAGCTTTAGATCATCAGAGTCACAAAATTTGATGAACCATTACCATTTTAAACAACTGAAAGTAAGAGAGCAGGAACATTCCAGGCCCAGGCACCGCTGATGGGGACCTGGGTGTCGCTGGTTTAGCCCCTCCCTCTGCTGAGTCACCACACCTGGCTGGCTCCCTTGCTGCCCAAGATCTGGTTTCCAACCCATTTTCTTCTCATTTGCAAGTGAGCTGTCTTGGGTTTATGTCTTTACCATGAGCTATTATGCAGCGATTGGTACTTGTATTGGGGAAACAACGTACAAACAAGAAGCTTACAGCCTCAGAGGCAATTTCGTGTATGTGTGTCAGAGACCAACAATTTCTACAGTCATTTATGCCATCCTTTATTCTCCAGACATTTGATACCAAAAAGTTGCAATCAAAGATCTCTTCATCACATAGATAAAGTCACTACTAAGCAAAAATATCTGTCAGCATTTTGGACCACTTCTATGACTACAACATTTCTGATTACCAAGGTAGAGAGCAAAGAAAACGGAATCAAAACGGTGATAGTCAAATGACTGATGTCACAAACAATCAGCCTCCAATTACTTTGGTTGTGAGCTGGGATCACAGACTCAATTTGATGTAAAAAAGGAAAATGACCGTTACATTGACAGTGGATCTTACGGGGTGATAGTCTGCAAGACATGCTGGATGGATTCAAAAAGACTTTGTTCTCTGTCCTGAGTGTGAGGATTTTGAAACAAATCAACATGTAAATCTGAAGAAGCAAACAGATAATTCTTATGAAGTCTGTGGCTATGGAGTCATGCTTGACACAAATCATAAATGCTGTACATTTATTCTCAAAATGCACCTGAAAGCTGAGCATGGTGGTACACTCCTTAACCCCAGCACTCGGGAGGCTGAAGGAGGCCGATCCTTGCAAGTTCAAGACCAGCCTGGACTACAAAGTGAGCCCAAGACCAGCCTGAACCAAATAGCGAGACCCTCTCTAAAAAACAAACAAACAAAAACCAAAAACCAAAAACAACAACAAAAAAAACCTCCACCTGAGAATAGTGACCATGGTACAAGAAAGGAAGAAAAGGAAAAGAAAAGTATAAAGGACAAAGACAAGGAAAATGGCTCCATATCCAGCAGAGAGACAACACCCCACCACCCTCAAACAAAATCAGTCCTCCCTCACATGCTGTGGAAGAAGAGGAGAAGGACATCTGGGAGAGAATACAACTGAAGAAGCTCCAAGGCACAGAACGGATGAAATCAGTGACCATGAGAAAGTCTCAATTTAGAAAGACCTCTATAAGTGTGTGTATCCTGTTTAATTTGTTAAGCTAAAGAAAGCAGGGAGTATTATTCACTAACCTGACAAAGAAATTTTTGCTGAAGCAGAAAGACTAGATATAGAAGCCATGAGACCTCTAATGAAGTTCTTTTTAATTAGAAAATTAGAGAAAAAATTAAGAAATATAGATACCATTTCCTAAGATTCTGTCACAGCAACAAAAAGTTTACTAGTACCTTCTTCGTGGTTTGGAGTGTGTGGTGGCGATGTTATCAAGGATCAAACTCATGACCTTGATCTTACCAGGCAAGCACTTGAGCCACTGAGCTAAACCTTCAGCCTAGTCCCACATATCTTGAAGGAGGTGTCTGATGCAGACCATTTAGAAGAGGGGTCAATATCGGATGATTAGAAATGGCCTCTAAGAAGTGTGTTTAGAAAGAAACTGCCAAAAGATTCATGTTAAAGTGAGCATTTATAAAATGGTTGAAGGAGGCAAAGAAAGAATCATTGGTGGTGAAGAAGATGGAGATAAGAAACTAGATTTTTTTAAAAGATAGTAAAATCTAACAAAACAAAACAGAACAAAATCAATCAAAACAAAGCAACAAAATTGGTACAGAACTTCAAAGCACGATACTAGGAAAACAACAGCTACCATAGTATCTCTTGTCATCTTCATAGCAGTTGCCCATTCCATCAGGTATAGCAAAATCTAAACAGAATAAAACCAATCAAAGCAGACTATTGAATAAAGCAAAACAATCAGAACAAAGCAAAACAGTGAGAACAATATACAAGGAAATCCCCCATATTTGCTATACTGCATACTGTCATCCTCCCAAGAGATGCTCAGACTGCTGGTTCAAGCCTGCAAAATCAAGCAGAAAACACAAGTATTTAGTTGCTTTATGTATCTTAGTTGTTGTCAACTCAGCCTGTCCTCCAAACCCGCGGGTTTCTTACAGCAGAGGGTGACGGGGTGTGTATTTGATTCTCAGCCCACGCCCCAGTAGGCTCATGGGAGGTGCTGACTTTTCCTGGAAGCTGCGTGGCTTACATGGCTTACCAGAAAGGCTGGCCAGTTGGCTTCTTGTTGGACCCTTTCCTGAAGTGGAATATTTAAAAACTACCAGTGTACCAAAAGTTGAAACTGTCAAGTCTGACAATTAGGATGATGCCATTGATACAGGTGCCATTTAAAAGGATGGATGCAACACAACGGAAGTACAATGTTTATGAGCAAAAGCTAAAATAGCTTAACATCATACTACATTTTATACCAAAAATCTGTTACTATGAGCAGTATGTAATTAAGCTCAATGAGACATCTAAGGCCTGCACACACATCGGTGATCAGATGTAGTTTGCATATTTGTAGCATGTTTCTTTTGAAAAAAAAAAAACCTAGTGGTGAGCATATTGGATCACATTTATACAGTTATAAAAATAAAGATTTGATTTTGATAATTCTTCAGAGTTTGGGCTCTGAATGACACTATGTAATTGGCTCCTGTTTAAAATGTTGCACCATCATTTATCCTGATTGGGTCCATTGGAGCCTGGTAGACACTGTTAAGTGCTGAGACTATTCAGAGTTGTTCAGTGGAGTGTAAACACAGACTAGATTGGAAATACTTTATTCAGTCATTTAGAAAGACAGTCTTTTCAATGTTTGAACTCTAGTCTCTCAAATTGGAACATAGTAATTCTTGTGGGGAGCTAGTGACTGTCAGATGACACTGCAACATCTGAACTGAGGAGTAAAAAAGACCTGAGTGTCCTATAAATAAATTTTAGGGACAAGTTTGAAAACTTTGAATTGTGATTTTTAGTTCATATATGCTTTCCCCAGTTGTACTCTTCACAGTCATGTGGTAGTGCACATTGGATGAACCAGAGAAGTTATATGTTAATGAATAAGTGTTCTGTGTATATGTAGTAGTTGCTTCATACTGGGGAAAAATTCATACTTTTAGGTGTGAAAATTTATGACTTTTGTATGAGGGAACAGCTGCACCAAATCTCTAGGAAAAGCTAAACAATTTCAAAATGTGTAGATAGATAATAAAAAAAAACTGGAAATCAAGAGAAAATACTACTTAACACACACTAATTTGCTGTGGAATTTTACTGCTTTTATGCTTGTTTACATGGCAGAAGCTTCTGAACTCTGAGAAAGGACAAATAAATTAAAATTTTACTGTGGTTCAGAATATGGATCTGATCAGTAAGGATTATTTCACACATTCATGACTTCAAGGATAGCTATAAAAATATTGACCAACACTAGGGACAAGCAGTTGACACAATGCTTTTCCCTTGCAAAGTTATTGTCAAGGTGGATGCATCTAAATATTTAGATGAGCCACTTTACTACTGGCAGACTGTGATTTTCATCAGCATTTCTACTTTTACATGGCTCACTTTTCCCTACCACCCAAATGACAGAATTCCTAACATGAAGGACTTTAAGCTGCTGCAGTTAGGGAAATTCTCCTCCTCAGTAAGAGTGGTGTCTCCATGCTGGCAGCTCATGTTAACAGCTCAGGGGTGGGGGTGACCTGCTTAATTAGTATAGAAATATTGAATATTTTCTTTGCCTTCTTTATGAGACAGAGAAACTGCAACAAAAATTATAGTCTTTCAAAGTGTTCTACTAATTTAAAATGAAGTTATGGTTCCACACTAAGAATTCATAAACACAAAAGTGGAATAAATTTATAACATTTATGCTAAAAATGACACTAATATTAGAGGTGTGAAGGACTTCTCATTCTTTTAGCCATAAATTCTAAAGAAATCTACAGAAATCTGCCTACATATATATATGCATATGTATATCTAGAATTTATGAATAATAAGGTTTTAACTGAAAAGATTCTATTGGCAGGGTGGGACTTGAGCACCATTTAATAATATATAATGAGGTATAAGTATAGCATACTACTTCCATATTCTTTCATGTAAAGATAAGATCTATATTTTCATAACAGAGAGTTATGAGTTTATATTAATTGGTTCTTGGGCATAATGGAAAGCTGACAATGACTCGTTCTAAATTAACGCATAACTCATTTTTACTTCCAAAGAGTTTTTAGACTTTGAGGAAATGCTAACCAAAATTGCATTTCAACTGTTCACTTATTTCAACTGGGTTTTGGGTTTTTGAAAATACGGAGTTGTTTTCATATTATTATTGCTTTTTTGGGGGAGAAAACAATTATTGCTGAAATTAGTAATAAAAACAGTTCCTACTACAAAATATAAGCTCAGTAGAGGCAGCTGAAGTTAGAATCACATTTTATTTTTCATTTGATTTCTTGAAGTATGCCTATTATAACAGTTTTAAGCACATATAAAGATATTAAAACAAACTACAATTATAGATTAAAGTATAAATGCAACATGGATGCAATAAATATGGAGATAATACAAATAAACCATTCAAAAAATGCTAAACATCCTCAGTAGACTAGATACTCAGGTAACCTGATTGGCTGATAGCTGCTATTATATAATTTCAAAGATGTAGTAAAATTTCCATGATTTCTAAGAAAGAAACAGAAAACTAAATTTTCTCCTTTTTAAGATAATTTTATATTTTTCATTTCTATGTACACTGAGAGACATTCTAAGGGATGATTTTGAATATATGTAAGTAAAAAAGGTGATCATAAAATCTATTTTCATGTCCAAATGACCATACTATTGAAGAAGATTAAAAAAAGACATAGCAGCTAAATTGTTCATTTAGTGAAAAGATGGAAAATATATTATTCTGCAATGAATATTCACTGAAATGAGGTGAATTATCTCTCCTATGCAGCAGTAATTGTATTCTTCTCTTAGTGCCCTAAATAACAATATCTTAACACCTTCCAAAAAAAATTAACATCAGATGACATTTTATTTCAAAGCAACATGATTTACTTGTTAAGTTAGAGCTCTTTAGTTACTTAGACAACTTCATCAGCAACCTGATGGGTCTCAAATTAATGATTGCAATAAAGTATTTCAATATTTTGCCAGATCTATTTTTCTTTTTCCTTAACCCATTACTGGAATTGATTTATGAAATAACTGGCATTCCAGAGAGATCTGCAACTGACATCATTAAAGTACAAAAATCTTTTGTAAAGTCAAATGTACTTTAACCTTTTTTGTTTTCCCTTAGGCTATAAAGATGCTCATCACACATTAGATGAAATAGAATAATAAAAAATAATGTTAACAATGATTTTGTGTGGAACTACTCTACTGGGATATGAATTTTTGTTAAAATCAATGCAATATCTTGTGTAAAAATGTTTAAAAAAGACTTTTTCACCAATCATTAAGGTTGTGGAATGTAAGTAAAATGAATATAGTTTTAAAGTCACATGCCAAGAAAATGAAGGATTTTATCTCTGTGTTGTCCATGAATTTTAATTGTAATTTTTTGGAAATTAACTTCTCAGATTTTACTGGAAAATGCAAAGGGAATGAATAAAAAGAATTAAGATGTTTTATGTACATGTTCCCATTCTCAACAAGGAATGCAAATATTGTTTACAACAATCATTTACTAATAAAAAACAGAAAAATCATCGATTAGCTTTATCTTACAAGAGAATACAATATTTAAAAGTAATCAAATATATTTCCTTAAAATAGCCTCTGCTCTATATAATAATCTATGTACAGATTTCTTACAAAGTCAGACTTGCCAACAACCCCATTGTTTGGAATAATGATACTTAAAGTGATTTTATTCACTTATTATTTCTAAAAGATCCATTAGGCTCTTCATATTCTCCAGATCCTGTGGATTTGTGCTGAGCGGAACCAGTCTTTTCCTCAGAGGACTTGTCATCTAGTTGGAGAGCTAACAGGTAAATATACACTCAAAAGAGTACAACTATCCAGGGATATGAGAAGTCCAGTGTTTTACAAAAGCTGGGAGTCAGAAATACAACCACAAATGAGGCCATTTTTCTGGTACCATTTAAAGGGTAAATATGATAAATGACTTTTCCAATAAAAGGTAGCTAAAAGGCATTTTATTCAAGGAAATCATATGCAAATTTATCCAGAAACCTAAATAAGCTTTTGAAGACATCTGAAATGAGTAAAATCACTTACAAGACTTCAAAGAAATAATAGTATTTAGTGCTTGGTTAACCTGGAGCTTAAAGACTGATAGTAGATGGAAGTGAGAGCAGAGTTTGGCAGAAAGAATTCTGGATGTCTTCTGAAGGTAGGCTTTTTAGTATAAACCAAAGAATTTCAATATGAGCTTGGGAGTTCACAATTTAAAAGAAAAATCAAAATGACCACAGAAGGAGAAGAGGATGCTTAAATGAACTATCATTCAAGAAAGTGAGAAATGTGGATCACGCAAGTTTTAAAGCCAAAACATTTAACTGAGGTGAAATAACTTGCAGGAAATCTCCACATAAGGAAGTAGGTCTAGCAGAAGAACAATAATCTTCTGCATTCTGATTGGACTGAAAATCAATATGCCTTGTTTTGGTTTGGTAAGTCTGTGTTTCACTTGAAGTGGCTCATCTTTGACCCACATTTGGTCTCCACTTTTGTGTGCTGGGAGAAAATGCAGAATTTGGCCTAAATCAACTCCACGGTGGGCACAGTGCTCATGCAGAGTCCTGGGGCAAGAATGTAGCGCATGAAGAGCTTCCTATGTGGCCCAGGTTCTTTCCAGACCTGAATCTTCAGTTGGTCTTCAGGAAGTCCTCGAGTTTCTTTCTATGTATTTATTTAGCAGGAATAACATCAGAAAAATAAGAAACTGTACAGACATTTGAAACTTTATATTTTGCTTTCTTAATTTCAGAGTAAATTGCATCACTGCATCAATACAGGAATAAAAATTTAGTGCCATAGAACTAATTTTACTGGATTATTGTTGTTATGTTAAATTTTAAAAGTCCAAAGTTTTGATGTACACACTGTGGTTTCAGAAATAATTACCCAGTAGTCACTTTTTAGTTACTGCTGTGAAGAATTTAACTCTCTGTAGCTGGACTCCGCAAAGTTCAAATGTCAATTCTGCCACTTGGTATAGGCTAAGTTTCTTAGCCTCTCTATGTGCTTCATAGAGAAGGACCATATAAAAAACAGGGACTGTAATAACAGTATGTACACCATAGAATTATCAGGATAAAAATGTCATTGAATGTAGGTAAATAAATTGGGATATTTTATTTCTCAATTTTTTTCAATTTTTATTTCAATTTTATTATGTTTTTAGCACATAATAATCATGGGGAGTTGGAACATGTGTGTCACACAGCTTCAGTCTGTGTCTCTTGTGGTCCTATATAAATTTTGGAGTTGTTTTTTTTTCTAGTTCTGTGAGAAATGTTGGTATTTTGATTGGGATCTCAGTAAATCTGCATATCAGTTTTGGAAGTATAGCCTATTTGACAATATTTGTTATGTCTTTCCAGGCACAGGGAATTTTTTTTAAATTTTCTGATGTTTTCTTTTATATCTGTTTTCAGAGTATTGTAGTTTTCATTGTAGAAGTTTTTCACTTCCTTGATTATGTTAGTTCTTAAGTATTTCACTTATCTTGACGCTAGTGTGAATGGTATGATTTTTGTAATTTCTTTTTCAGTGAGTTCTTGCTGTTTTTGTAGTAAACAATAGCTATGGGTTTTTCTCGGGGCTAGAGCTGCTGGCCTGGTCAGTTATTTTTCCCTAGGACTGCCAACACTGGGGCTTACCTTTTCTCCCAGGGATCAGGTCAGACACTTGGTTGGTGCCTCTTCTGCTCCATGGCAAAGGGGGCGCAAAACACAGGGCAGGCTTGAAGGTGGTCAGAGACCATTAACAGGGCATGGAATCCAGAAAGCTGAGTCAGCTAGTGGGGAGGACTTTCTTAAAAAAATCAATAAATGTGAGTCAGTGAATGTAAGGACATTGCCTATGATATAGTAAATACAAAGAATGTTTTATTATTAAGAATAAATCCAATCTATGAGAGTTTCTATTTCATTATCTGAAGGGACAGATTATACCTCACATGTTTCTTAAAGTAATCAAAATAAACTCTGAGACCAAACAATTAGCAACACACATATACAAGTCTATTATTTTTGCCTGCATTCCACAACCATAACAAGCAGTGAGGAATAGTTATCTAATTACTTTTCAAGACTTGTTGAGTTTTACAAAAAGAATAATAAACTAATAAAAAAGTACCATATGAAAGGCATTTTGTTATAATTACATTCTATTATTCCATTTAGTCTCACGCTGTACTCTGAGTGATAGGTTTTTTTCACATGTACATTGCATTTTCCTTCTTCTGGAGCTATTTCCATATACTGATAAATTCACAGCAAAATAAAGGACATGCATTATTTTAGTAACTAGGGATGATCTAATTCATTATTGGCTTTGTCCTACTGAGGTACTGTTTTCTTAAAAGTAAACTTACAAGTCTCCTTTTATAAATGTTTCTGAGAGTAGCTGACTAAATAACTTCTAAATAAAAGATAAAGATTTGCTTGCTCTTTCTATGCCTCTTTTATGAAGTCACTATAGGTATGGATGCCAGATTACTGATATGTTCGTCCAGTTTAACCTCATTCTGTAGAGTGGCATGCACAGGACTTGGCATTTATGAACAATGGCTTTCATGAGTTCAGGTCTTGGTGAACAGCTGCTCTGTGGTGATGGACAAATTACCTATCTCATGGTTTGTATACTTTTTTTAAAAAAAAAGGAAGACTAAGAATATCTGTTGAATTACTACCTTAAAATCCCCTCTACCTATGAAAGACTTACTCTTTTGTATAGTGTATACTAATATCTCAGTAAATATTACCTACTGTGAAAAAAATTACTATTGTTCTTGAGTCTCAATTATAGATTTCAGAAATAGTGTGCTGAAGTTTACATAATCTTCTGCTATACATTAAACATAAACAAAACATATATAAACTAAATAAAATATTTAGCAGCAGTATTTAATAAAATAGTAAAATATTTAGTAGCAGAAATTGTCAGAGTATTTTTCAGGATTCTGGAAATTAACCAAAAGCTTATCAGAAACTATAAACACTGCCGAATCTCAGTAAGAAGACTCTGTGACATGGTAACTTTCCTTATTCCCATACCCTCCTGCCCAGTTCTATAATAGCCTTTAGAACAAATAGCCCATAATCACTGTGAAGGCAACAACCTAATAAGCATTTGGAGAGCACTTTGTGATACAGCCCCTCCAAAGACCCAGGCCCAGAGGAAGGTTATTTTTAATACCTAAACAATGATTCTTGCTGGCAAGGTTGTTTGCACTTAACTTGACTTGGAGCTTGCCTAGTAAGAACAGATTTTTCCCCACAGCACCTGTCAAAAACAATTAGAGACAACTGTTAAAATATTTTGACTACCTGAATTGGTGATTAAACGATTGGAGCAACACTAACCAAAGAACTTTAAAAGAAAATGTAGAAAATGAGATATTCATAGGGAATTTGGGTATGTTCTGACATTTTCATGGACATCCAGAAGATAACATGCATGTATAGGGATATGCACATTTCCAGGACTGTATTTATGCTGATGAAAGAAAGAACTTGAGGAGACCTAAGCCCTTGTCTATCACCAACACTGAGCCTTTGGAGAGGCTCAACAAATATTGAAGGCTAAGACAGAGTTATGAACTGTTCTGCTGATTTTTAAAGGCATCTTCAAAGTTCACACACAGACTCAGTAAATAGTGAGATTTATTACTTCCAGATATGCAAGGAATTCTCTATATAATGATTAGCTGGCTACTAGGTAAATGAGATAAACCTTCATTGAGATGACAAATAAATTAGAATTAGTTCTGAAATATCAGTAACAGATATCGTAAACCACCTGCACTAGCAATACTAAAGAGAGGGCAAAATCCTGAGTTGCCATGTTAAACTACTTAAAATACTAAGTATCAAAATACAGTTGTAAGATATGCAAACAAACATAAAAGTATGACTTATACATTGGGAAACAATTAATAAGAACCACCTATGAGGGATCCAAGTTGTTAAAGGTGTTAAAAAACTTAAAGTAGTTATTTTAAAAAGTGTTCAGACAACTAAAGGAAATTGTGTCTAAAGAATTAGAACTTACAAGTGACATGTCACTAAAGAAATAAAGGTCATGAATAATATCTAAATACATACTGTGGTTGGTATATACCTTGTTCCTCCAAAGTTCATGTTCTGGAAGTTTGTTCTTCAGTGTGATGATATTAAGATAGTAAACATTTTAATAGGTGAGAATTAGTACAAGGTGATTAGCACACTGGGATCATCCCTCTCAAAGAAATTAATGGAGTTGTCAGACTCTCAGTTTATTTCTATAACAGTGAATTGTTATAAAAGAGCAAACTAGCCTGCCTCTGCTCTCTGGCATGTGTCTCACTGTATGAATTCTCTTGCATATGTCCCCACCATTGATAGGATCACCACAAGGATCTCACTAGAGACTGAACAAACAGAAATACATTTTATATTTGCAGCTTTCAAAACTGAAAACTACATAAATCCTTTTTATAAGTTACTTGGTCTCAGGTATTATGTTACAGCAATTGAAAAGAGATGAAAAAATATAAATGGTTAAATAGAAATTATTTTTTTAAAATGAATCAAAAAAAATATCAAAGTGATAAATGCAACAACTGAAATAAAAATTTTACCAGTGGAACTTAAAAGCAGGTTTGAAATAATCAGAGAGGTTGTACATAAATCACTTGAAATGATAGTCTTTGGGGCATGAATATAAAACAATTACGTGAAACAAAGCCTTATGAGCCTTTAGGATGCCATAAACAACATACACCTATTGGTATTCCCAGAAGGAAGGGAGACTAAAAGGGAACAAAAAATATTTCAAAAAATAATGCCCTAAGTCTTTCAACTTTGATGAAAAAGATGAATTGATGTATCCAAGAATTTTAACAAACTCTAACTTAAAAACAAAAAGTAAAGAGTGCCTATATATCATAATACATCATTATCAAACTGTCAGAAGCCAAAGAATTTGATCTCTGATAATTTTAAAAGCAGAAAGTAGCAACTTATTGTGTGTAAAGGGTCCCTTATAAGAGTAGCAATTTCTCAGCAGAAACAATGGAAGCCATAACTGAAAGGAAAAACTATTAACCAAGAACTATATATCTATCAAGTGTATCCTTCACACAGAGAAAAACTAAGATCTAAATAGATAAAACTGGGAGTGTTATTTATTTTCAGATCTACTTTATTAAAGATCATAGCCAAGGATACAGCTCAGAGGCCCAGGATCTGCCTGGCAAGCATGTGGTCATGAGTTGAATTGCTGATATTAAAAAAAAATCATAAAAAGAGAAATTCATGATAAAATGAAAGGACAATAGATAATAACTTGAATCCTAATTATAAATATAAGAATACTAAATCTTTAGGTAAATATAAAAAATCATATCATACATATAAAACTCATATGTATATATTTTTGTTCATACATTTCCTGTTAATAACTTTAAAATACAACCGCAAAATCTATATTTAGAAATTTTTGACAACAGTGGCATAAGAAGTAAAGATATCATTTGTGTGATAATAATTGCTTGAAAAGAAAGAACTGGAGCTGCATGGAGCAAGGTTTGTGTGGTATTGTACTGTAATTCACTTATTACCAATACGAACTAAATTTTGTAGGTTGTTCATTGTAATCCCTAGGACAACCACTAAATGAGTTAAATTTCCAAGTTAAATTTCATTTTCAAACACTGGAAATGGGAGATAAAACTAAGCTTAAAATGAACAGAAAGATTAAAAAAATTGAAACCATAAAGGGAAGAAGTAAGTTCTGGTGTTTCATTACACATAACAGTCATTGTGGTTAATAAGATTTTATCGAATATATACAAATAGCTAGAAGAAAATATTTTGAATGTTCTTGCCACAAGCAATAAATATATCAGGTCACATACCATATATGGTAAATATCTTGTTTTGAGTATTGCAAAATGTGTGTACTGAAACATTAGATTATACCCTACGAAGATATACCATTGCAAAATTACATTGTACACTAGAAAAATACACAATTATATGTTCACAAAACCAAACATTAAAACAGAAAAAATAAAACTAAAAAAAATCAAAAACATAAAACAAAAATTGGTTCTTTAAAAAGATTAAATTGACAGGCTTTCAAGTAGACTTAGGGAAAATTAGAGAGAGTAGACTCAAATTATGGAAATAAAGAAGGAAAGGGGGAATTTTCTAACAACTCATTGAAAATGATTAAAAAGGAACACTAGAAAAATTTTATGTTAATGAATAAGATAATTTGAATGAAATGAACAGATAATACCTAGAAAGACATCCAAACTACTAGAATTGACAAAAGAAAAAATTGAAAATACAGTGACTAAATTAAGCAAACTTTTAACAAAATCAAAACCTAGTTATATTTTATTTTATTCACACTTCTATACATTTTATACCCATGTTTTTGTTTGTATGTAAGATTGGTTAATTGAGAAGTTTTGTTGGTTGATATTCTACTAGTCTATAGGATAAAATATCTTCCTTTCTTTATGGGCCTGCACTGATGACTTAGAACATCTATTGCTTTCCTAAAGTTGGCAGCCTGCTAGGTAAAAGCAACTGTGACTCTTACAATTGGGAAAGGACTATAATCTCTGTATAGAACTCTTTCACTTTTAGATATTGTATTTGAATTGTCAACACTTGGCTCCTTTCAGTTTTAATGTAGGATGCAAGTATTTGGAAAGTGATAAAATATGTTACGGAGTAATAGCTTCATTAAGACAGTAAGTGAGGTTATTTTTTATTACATAAGCCGAGTAAACACACATGATTTAAATGAATGGTTTATATTTCATTTCTGGTTCTCTAAAGCAATTTAAATTAATGTGAGGTTGTGGAAGTCTTCTTAACACTAGTGAAACCTAGTCACTCACCTTCTCATCACACAAAGGCTCCAAACACTAAATCATAAAGTTGATGTCTGGGCTGGATGCACTGTGATTGATACCAGCTCGTAAATGAGATACAATTATTTTTAGTATGTTTGCAAACATTATACCATCATGTGTGACTTTCCAAGACTGATTTGCCACCATAAAGAGAAAATACAATTGAATGTCAAATAGTAAAGGTAGACAATGATCCTCCTGGAGTAGTGAGAGTCCTTTTCTTTTAAATTTTGTATTTCTATGATCCCTTACTGTGGCCAGTTAACTACAGTTAACACTAGTGCTTGGCAAGAAGGCTAATATAACAATCAGTCAAACAAATCAATGGGCAAGTTAATTCATTTCTGTTAAAACAAATTTAAAGAATTATAGCAGAGCAATTTTGATTTTCAACAGTCCTACTCAAATCTATCTGCATTTGGTAAAATTCTTAACATCACTCTGGGTTGCTAAGCAATAAATACCTTTGACTTGACTCCTCTTTCCTTGGAATAATCACATTATTTTGTAATTCAAGCTTGTCATTTCATATGTGCAATTCCTGCACAAGCAGGGAACAGGAGTCTGCTAACCCTACTGTAGAAAAGGAATAAATAATCAGATTTGGTGCTATTAAGATGATCAAGAATTGAAGAAATAAGGCCATATAAGCCTCATTCTTTACAGAATCTGCTTTTGCAAGGAAAGATAAGACATCATAAGCTCAGTAGTTTTATCTATTTAAAAATATAAAATTCTTGGTTATTTAACCTTGCTATTTAACAAACCTTCTCAGATCAAATAAAATATGTTTTGTGAAAGATTCTGTCACATTCTCAGTTTATTAAAGGGTAGCCTCAATCATTTGATCATCAGATATATTAAAGCCCTGAATTCAGTGAAGATAAGAAAGGCTGTTAAGAGCCCTCTGTTAATTTGAAAGAATTTGATAGCAGACTAACTGGTTCAAAAACCCTTTATTAGAATGGCATGCAATTACTTACCTAAAAACAACTCACTATTTGTTGCTTTTATTCTCAAGACAATGCCAAATTCTATGAGAATATTTCTCTTACTGTCTCTATTTTATGATAGATACATTTATTTATTTTTATATTTTTGACTCAAGAAAAAGGATATTATGGATATATTGTGGTAAAAAGTAAGATTTTAACTAAGCCATGTGAGTAAAGAATAAAGGGGCTGTGAGACATGTAAATTTTTCTAAGCCCTCAGTCAAACTCCTGGATATCTGCTTCAAATTAGTAATTTATATCTTTGGCATAAGTAACTCTAATTTCAGAGAACAGATGGGTCTCAAAAAGAGAAACAATAATATTAGGGAGAGCTAAGATACAAAAGAAAATATTTTGCCCAAATTCTTACCATACTCCTAAGGTTACTAACTCCTAAGGTTAGTAACTTCAAATGTCATGCTCGACTCAAAACCTTTTTCTTCTTTAGCGCAGGAATAGAAGCACAATGAGTTGAAGGAATCGCACCCTTCATGGGGAATTTAGTCAAATCAAAGATGAAAATCTGCTAAACAATGATTTGACTACCTTGATTCATACTATATTTAATTTGTCTTAAAGTGGTTCACTGGTCAACTTTTCTATTGGTGGAGCAACCTGCCTGGCATACACAACTTCAGAGGAAATGGTTAATTTGACTCACAGTTTCAGAGGCTTAGTTCATGGTTAGCTGGCTCCACGACAGACAGATCATGTTGCAAGTGTATGGTAAGGCAAAGTTGCTCAGTTGATTGCAGTTGGGAAGCAGAGGAGGAGATATACCCTCCCATAAGAGATGAACAGAGTGCTAGCAAAAGATTCACCAACCCGCTTTGTCCAACCAGGCCCAACCTCCTAATAGCACATCCAAAAACATTAATGGATGAATCCACTGATTATTACACCACCCCATCATTCAATTGTCTCTCCAGGAGACTCTTAATCCAGTCAAATTGACAAGGGGCATGTCAACATAAATATAAAGATATTGTATGTCAAGAATTTTTCAGTATTATGAGATTGAAGGGTCAGATTCCCATGGAGCAAAATAACCAAGAGATAAAATGACCCCCTTAATATTTCATGGTCAGTAAGTATAAGGCCAGGATTCAGATTGCCTCTCTAATAACCAGGTTAGAGATGTTTGCAGTACAATACTTTTCATTATAAAAATAAATATTCCAAGGCCCTTAGTTTTCACCTAAAGTAACTGAGCCTCTGAGATAACTACAGAATGGAGTTATATATATCCAATTCCTGACTTCCATCTTTCTTTATTTTTATCATCGCAATTCAGAGTGAATCTTCATTTTTTTTCTCTATATATTACATTTTGAAAATTAAATATTATGGGATGAAGTGAAATAATTTGAATTTCTTAACATTTTGGTAAAAAAAGTGCATCTATTTCTTAAAGTGTTCAGCCTTGAGTTTTTTCTGATTAATGAAATTTTCTGCTTCTTAAAAACCAGGTATCTATTGGTATATCTGTCTTTGACTGTAAGTAGACAGAATTTCACAAGTGTTCCTCCGGTATTTTATGATGTCCTGACAGGTCTGTGTATGTAGGAATATTTTGTTAGAGTGTGGTCATTTATTGAGAACTTGTTATGTATAAGCATTTTGATATGTGTTTGTTATGGATTATTTTACCAAATACCCTTGTAACAATCACTTACCATGGATGCTACTAGCTTCTTCATTTGACAGGTGAGGAACTGATCCAAGATTTCGTAACTGTTAAGTGTCAAAGCTAAGTTTTGAACCCAGAAAAACTTACTGCCTAGCTAATGCTCATCAGTGCAATACCGCAACAAATCTGCTGTCCTATTTTTCCATGGGCCACAGACTTCACATGGCTTGTGCCAAATGGAGTTGATTGAAGTGACCCAAACTCTCCTTATTACAGGATGCAGTCTCCATAAGCTTAACAAGTTCAAAGTTCTCAGCCCAAGTTTATTTGTGCTGCATCTTGTAGCACAAACTTCCCAAATACATCTGCCTGGTATCTATATAGTAATCCATTTATCAGTTCATTGAGTGGATTTTAAACATCTTCTTACCTTTCTACTCACAAGAGCGCAAACCCCATCCCAGAGAATGTGCAGGTCACCTGCTCTGTCTCCTTACTCTTGCCTCTCTTCTTATTGCCCCTGTTGTACAAAATTGTTCCCCTTTCCAAATAATCAAACAAAACTCCTTGCACAGCCTAGTATCTGTCAATTTTGCTTCTATGACTAAATAGAGTATTTTATAAAACTAATATTAAATGTCAAAACACAATGAAATTACTAATAAACAATTATAATGAAATTTTACCCATTAAACAGTTTGTTATTGACAAAGAAACGTGTTCTTCAAAGATGCTTCTGCAAAGCATAAAAGAGATAGTTAAAATTACCAACAATTGCACTCCTGATTTAAAAGTTACTATTTTTAATTAATTAATATATTAAAAAATCTAAAATGTACACTCTAGAGAGTAACCTAAAACTTGTGGATTTTTTTACATTGACATTTTAGTTTAAGTTTCTATGAACCTGTACAGTGCTGGCTTTGGCAGTACACATATTGCATTAATCTGTGTTTCTGAGTCTTTCTTCAAACATTCTCATCTGCTGAGGAGCCAAATGAAAGCATTATTAATTCCAATTACTGTGCTGTCATTTTTGCCTTTTCCTTTGATTATTTCTTACAATTGCTCTCTCTACTTACCCTATTCATCTTGTTTCCTTATATAATCTTTTTCTTTAGAACTCTTTGCTGTACTGAGTATTTAAGATCTCTGACTATCTCAGCATCTGGGTTATAGCTGAGTCTAATTCTAATAATTGTGCTTTATTTTTAGAGCGTTTTCATTGTCTTTTATCATGTCTTGCAAATTTTTGTTGAAAGTTAGACAGGTTATTTTGGGTAATAGAAACGGAGTAATCACATTTTGTGTAATGGTGAAGTTAATTTGGTTAGAGGTTGGACTGTGTTTAACATTTGGTACAGATAGGTATAATATGTTTAAATCTTTTATGTCCTTAATTTCTCTTCTCTACTGACTTTGAGTTTGTGTAAGTACTCCTATTAGAAAGCGTTTGTGTCTTGTAACTTCTTGTAAACTTCTTTTAACACAGTCATTATCCTGGGGCCCTGCTGGTGTTGGAGTAGGGTATGGGGAAGGTGTGGTATTTTATAGTCTCATGATTACATTATAATCATTTGGTATACTAGTGTTTGGGGAATGATTTTCACAAGCCTGGCTGCACAGGTTTTATACTCTCCACTTTTCCTTACTCCTGTCCCTGATTACACTGTTCTCTGTTTATGCACTGACCCTTGTAGACCATGATTTTCTTGTCCTCCCAGTTAAATACAAAGGCTTGATGAAGCTGCAGTAGGGTCGGGGTCCCCTCTTGCTGCAACAGCTTCATGATTTAACACTGACAAAGATCTTTACTGTAAAGAAGAGGTTGCCTTGTGGGAAGATTCTTGGCTTGTTTGTAAATGCCCAGAACCCAGAAAAGATACTTTCTTTATGCCAACTGTGAATTCCTAGGGAGAAGTTAATCATAGAACTGTGGTGGTGTCCCTTAAAACTATCAGTAGCTGCTCACTTTCAATATAATCTACTCTCAACCTCCAGAAATTCATTAAAATTCATATTTAAGTAACCTTGCCAGTTTGTGGCTACACTAAATTCTACAACAATTCTCAGTTGCTGTGTTTCTCTAAATGCACTCAAACCTCAAATTACAAGTTGCCAGTTGGCACTGTGTATCAGTGCTTAGTAAAGGAACAGAATTAATGCAAAATATACAAATATGTAAGAATTTACAAAATTGGTATACAGAGGCTACCCAGTTGGGTGTGGAAAAATGCAAACTGGAAATTTGAAGGAGCTAGTTGAAGTTCCAGAGCTCAGTGTAATGTCTCATGCAAATTTATATCAAAGGAGGTCAAATAGTTTGCAATGGAAGGCTGAAGAGTCTAGGCTGGAAGCCAGGTGAAGACTGGTCCAAGGCAAAGGCCAGGGCTGGGGCTCCTTTGAAGAAACAGAAGTAAAGCTTCCTTCTTCATTTTCCTTTCATGTAATTCAAGCCTCAATCCTCCCTAGGTTGGCCTTCCATACCCAGAACTATGCTAATCTAATTTAGCTGGGTGTTTCTTACTCAGGTTGACACAATCAGTTACCTAGCACACCTTGCAACTGTAGTTTCCTGATAAAAATTCTTTACAGTTCACTTGTTCTGGCTTGGGGTATGAAGGGTGCCTGTGTTAGACTAGCAAAGAGTGTGCTAGAGACTCAGCTGCACCTCGGTTCACAGTTATTGTCCCTACCTCAAACCTGAAATTATCCCTTATTTTCTCATTATGTCAACATAATGCATGAATGCATAATAAATAATTGCTCCTTTGTGGTAGGCAGCATGGTTTTTATCACAGAGCATCCAGTTTTCAATTTTGAAAGGATAGGCTATCTAATAAACATCTGCAGCATTTGCAGTCTTGACTCATGGAAAATACAAGGACTCGTACTAGTACATTCATAATACTAAATTAAACACCACGAAGAAAAGATTAAAATGTGGTGGAAAAAACACACTGGTTTCATAGTATAGGTTGAACGTTTGTGCTATTCTGCCTCTATTTTTTTGAATCACGTGGTCTTAAATGAAGTTTTAAGTCTTCAGATGAAGACATGTGTATATACATATGCATGTATATAGGTCAGGTAAAATGGTATGCAGATTGATAACTAAACATGGGGGAAGGTATTGTGTTTATATCATTTTTGGTAATGACTGAAGAAGTTTTTTTTTTAACTTTTTAAAAAAATTTTTTTAAAGAGAAAAACAAAACAAAACAGAATAAAGGATAGCAATATTACAGAATTCCAAGAAAAAAAGAAAAGAACAACAACAAAAAAGCCTAAGAAATTATTACTTGACTAATTACATACTGACTTCTTGGAAATAGTTGTTCAAATTACAAAGTTAAAACATGTAAAGTAGAATTCAAACAGTGAGACTGTTAACAGTTCTGCTCCACGATCTGACAAAAACAACAATACGGTCATCCATCTTACCCACTCAAATATACATGCAATTATATCAAAAGGGTAAAATTAAACGCAACAAAACAGAGCAAAGTGGGTCACAAGAAAGCAATATAAGAGACATAAATTTCAAAACTAGACAATTGGAGATATTCACTCTCTATCATATTGACTCTTGTTTTCTTCCAAATAGTTGTCAATATTGTCACATACAGGGGATTCACATGAAGCAACATAGTATGGAATTGATCTGAGCAGGACGAGGAGGGCATTTCAGGTCTTCAAGACCAGACAATAGGGAAGCCAATAATGGCTGTCATAGTGTCTCTCATGTCCTAAAAACAGCTGTCCATACCTTCATGTGTGTTGAACTTAAACAAAACAAAACAAAACAAAACAATACAAAACAAAACAAAACAAGCTAAAATCACTTTGAACAAAGAATGATAGTTTTTCTGGATTTCACATCATGACATTATGGAATCAGTACTGGGTACTGTAGTGTCTCTTTTTCTTCAAAGGAGTTGTTCATTTCAACATGTGTTATATAGTTGGTTCTCATAAACTGTTTATAAGCTCTACACATGCATGAGTCTTTACATGTAGGTCTATCATTTCTGTATTAGAGGTAAAAACAAAACAAAGCAAGACAAAACAAAACAATTCCTAGAAAAGCATGAAGCAAAAGAGTCACATACAACCGCAATACAAGATGATCTACAATTGTTACCATGATGTCTCAGCAGCACACAACACCAATAAAAATGAAGCATTGGAGACATTACAAGACCCCAAAAGCAAGCAACAGTCAAACCGCAGTGGGCATGCCATTGAATCCTGCCATCTTCAGTGTAGCTGCCCACACTCCCAGACCTGATGCTATCAATCACAACAGACCTAAACAAAATCAGTCAATACAAAGTAGCAATCTAACAAACCAGATTCAAATAAGATCAGTCACAACAAGACAGTATAAGTTATAAAGGGCTTCAGATTAAGTTGATAGGAAACTAGGTATGATTACCATAATATGTCCTCCCATTTTTGGGATAGCTGACCATGTCCTCAAGTCCAGTGCAAGTAGACAAACTGGAACAGCACGCAATCCGTCTAAGCAGAGTGATGAGAACAATGTAAATTCAAATACTGCTACCCAATCAACAATATCCTCTGCCTCCCCCTTCCAGACAATTCCTCCCCTTCACTCCCACAGGGTGCACCACTCGCCTTGGGTCACACTGCCTCCCCATATAGAGCATCTCAGTGGACCCCCTCTCCCGATTCACTCTGCCTGTGCCTCCCCCCATCAATACTTCAAGGCCGTCTACACTAGAGATTACAGCCAATCTTCCCCGCCTCATCTCTGCTATTTCCTCTCTCTGCCACTGGTTGTCTACCTTTCTGTTCCACTCCACTGTCTGCCCCATTCACCAAGGTCTCCCTGCCACTGCTCCTGAAATGCTCGTATTCTTGTTCTCTCTCTAAAATATCCTTCAGTATTTTTTGTAGGGTTGGATTGGTGGAATGACTGAAGAAGTTTTAATTTCATTTAATGTCATTGTTCATAACAGGCCTGTGATTTTGGAAATAAGATTTTGCTTAGCAAATGCAGAAATGGTAATGAGAGAACTAGAAAAAAAACTTCTAAATCAAGGCAAAAGCTAGATGTTTCAATGAGGATTGAATTGGATTTTCTATAGTATGGAGCAAATTATATGCATTACTTTCATATGACTTTGGAAACTGAAGCCATTGAATTTGATGAAGATGTTTAATATCTTTTAGAATACATAGAGAACAAGTCAGAAAATCTAAAACTATCCATTGTTGTATAATTTATTGATCAGTTAACAGTTATCTGAGCAGTCAAGATGGTTATTTTGACAAATATTCAAATGATGTTTAAAGGAATATGTTTGCAGCTATGAAATGAAAATATTTGTACATATCTGGGATTATTTATTTAAAATAAATTCCAAGAAGTAGAATGTCCATGTTAAAAATATGCATATTTTATGTCAGCCTTGAGTCTTCACTAGGTGATGAACATGATGACGATGGGACCCTGTCTTACTTATGTGCAGTTTCATTTCCTACATCTTACAGTTCTGAAATCTGAGAATCAGAAACCTTAAGTAATTTCTCAATATCTACTGTTTGAATTAATTTGTTAATGATAAAACACGCTTGAAATTTTGAATGGAAGGAACAAGAAGCAAATCAGGCAATACATAGTTGTTTAGTTGTCTTTAGTCTTACTCTTAGTGTAAAAATATTGATTATTTTTATACACTTGACCTAGGTGTATTTATGATGTAAAAGTGGTTGAAATACTGCTATAAAGCATTAGAATATGATACTAAAATAAGTATACTTAGAATATATCTTCTTGAGGAGACACACATATTCAAATGTTCATTAAGGATGCCACTTACAACTGCTATCTGAAATGTCATTTAGAAAATAAATTGAATATTTAGAATTGCATCAGTGGATATTTTACCATATCATTCACTAATAGATATTTATTGAGAATATTTTTTGAAGTATTTTGCAAGGCATAAAAATCTTAGTATATATCTTAGTTACATTTCTCATTGCTGAGACAAAATACCTGACACCCAAAGCTAAAAGAGAAAAGATTTACTTCAGCTTACAGTTTACACAAGTTTCAGTCCATATTTGGCTGCCTTCTCAACAGGGTGGCACAGCAGACGGGCATCAAAGAGCAGAAACAGTTCCTAACAGGCAGAAGACAGCCAAATCAACAAGTAACAAGTGTCCACAGCATCCCTTTTTGTGTCCATACCTGTTCTTAGGGTGGGTAGCACTCACTACCAGGCTGGACCTTCCCATAATCCACTCCCAGACTGACTAATTGATTACAAAACCAATCAGTGGGCTAATTTAGTAATCATACACCACTGATCCCAGCATCACACACTTAATCCCATCACCACATACTCTGGATCCAGCCACCTCTGGAAAGCCACACCTATGACTGCATGACACTTTGGGGGGCATTTAGGCACAAATTATAAAAATATAATAGAAAATCTGGTCTCTTCCTTCAAATAAACTTCTGCATCTTTGGACCAAAAAGATAAAAATAAGAAATAATTGAAGACTGCTATTATAATTTTCAATATTAACATTATAAATATTTCTAAAAGAACTCAACTATGTTGACAGCCTGTTGACTGGAGGAACAAAATCAATCAGAAAAGTGTCAAAAATGGAAGGATGGCTGGAAATGATAGGCTGACACCCTGTTTAAAATCTGAGTAATGAATTGAGAAAGTATGAACAGATGTTTTAATTGCAACATTGTGTATTCAAAGGCATAAAAGCCATTGAAGGAACAGTTTTGTAAGAAGCAGGAGGAGTAGTCACATGATTAAGTGAGAATGGGGTTGTTTAAAGAATAAAAGAGCAAGTGACTGAACAGTTAGAAGGTTGAGTGTGGAGAAATCTTCAGCAAGAAAACTCAGGCATATCTTTATGAAGGTGGGAAGGGCAAAACATTCCTAGCTTACATGAATTGTGTAAGAGAGGGGAAGAAAGATATTCTTACATGTAGCTTACGTGTAGGATGAAAGTAGATGATCTCACAGTCATTTTACGGGAAAAGAATCAGATAATTCTCTATGAAGGTAAGAAAGGTTATTTGAGACTGCAGATTCTGGATGTGTGTGTGTGTGTGTGTGTGTGTGTGTGTGTGTGTGTGTACATGTTGTTTCTTAGAGGAAATGTAAGAAATAGCATTCATTGAAATGATGATGTAAGTCTAAATAATCATTTAAACCACAATCTTGAACCACAACAAATCATTCTGATAATTTCACCATGCTAAATTCATTTAGACACATGATATGACTTGAGTAATTTCTTCTAGCTGATATATATGCATATATGTATATATTATAACTGATATTTATATATCATTTAATTCGGAGCCATTTAATTTGCACAAAAGATCCATCACTCATTTTTCCTATGCACATATATTGACTCTGACTTCTGATGTTATTTGTTACTCTGTATACACGAATGATTTCTGATTACAAGTATAAGAAAGGACCCTATAGAGACAAGAGACAATACTACAAAACTCAGGATTCCAATCAATGGGAAAGCCTGATTTTTAAAAGAGTTTGCTAAGCAAATCCCCTGAAATTTCACAATGTTTTCATTAATCCTGATGGAAAATTTATATAAAAATGTACCATTTTTCATGAATATTGCAATAAAATTTAAAATTACAAAGTATTCAAACTTCTTTTGTATCTTTTCTCAAATTAGATATTCTAATCTTTCCACTTTGTGTTTGGTATATCGCTTATTCCTAGTTATGAAGATTTTATATGTGAAACACATTATTTTAAACTTACCTTAAAAGGTGCAATATTTCCATTGAAAAAGACAACACAGTGGAGTTGTTTGAAGTATTTTATTGGAAATGAGTTCCTTAATTAGTTGTGAGTGAAGCCATAACCTTGGGTACACGGGTAAGAGAAAAAGATAATAAAGAATGGAACTGAAAGCAAGGATGGAAATGCAAAAGGCAGACCTAGAGAAAGGAATCTGCCTGTACAGACTGCCTTGAACACATGTAGCAGCACATGCCATGAGTAATGAGCATGCACACTGCCCTGCTGACATGATGGCAGCCTTTTCAGGGCTAACTCTGATCGTATTTGCCATCCTGCTGTTGTTGTTCATGTAACTTCTTTAGAAGCATATTTTGCTTTAAAGCATTAATCTTGGAAATGCTAAAGTGCATGTCCCATTTCCTTTTAACATGTCATAATCTCAAGGATCTCTATTTGAACACAGAGGCTAAATATGGAAATTTTGTCATATCAGTCACAAACCTAAACAATCCACACAATAGTCCTGGGTATGCATCAAATTCAGAGAATATCACATTGAGTAAAAGGAAAAGTAGAATGTGCTGGTTACATTAAGATTCTCATTATGGGAAATAAATCAATATCTAAGAGACCAAATTTTGGCCTAAGAGATCAAAAACGCTGACACAGATAAAAATTATAATTGAAATAATGATAAACAAAATATACATGAAAAGCATGATTAAATTAATCACGAATTAAATAATGCGGAAAAAATATAATTGAAATATTGTGGTATGAAATTTAGGTTCTTTGATAAGGGAGAGAAAAATTATTTTAAATATCAATAAGATGTGTCACTGCATAGTGTGGATCCTTTTTTTCAGTGAAAATAGAAATTAAAACTGAAGCACTCAAAATAATTTTTTGTATTCTTGTTTTATTACTGCATGTTGCAGTACATAATGATTATATTCCTTCTGAGGAGTTGCTGATATAGGGGCATGAAACTCCCAACCTACTTACTATGTCCACAAGTTTGTGTTCTCTAAAACCCAAGAATGAATTTTAGGAACAATGGAGGTTAAGAGTAGTATATTTTTATTGAGAGAAAGAAAGATTTTGTCTGAGAGAAAGACAGAAGGGATCCCGAGCAGGTTGCCAAGGACTCTGTCTTTTCCAGGGATTTTTATAGAGTAAAACCATGGAATGAGACAGTGTAAGGTGGGGAAAACTGGGAACTCACAAGGCAGATAGGCATGAGGTGTGACATAACTATAGTTAGCCAATAAGAGTAATAGTTCAGGTAAAATTGATTAAATTGGGGACAAATGGGGAAGTGAGTCATGTAGAAAAACAGACATTCTCAGGGAGCAGCAATGCTTCCCTTAGTGGGTTGTAATGGTGGTTCCTGACTTCTTGGGCCTTAGGGAACTATTTAGAATATCAGTCCTTAGGATATGGATGCATTTATTTGATCTTTTGTCTTGAGACCTGGCCCACAGCAGGAGGTGTCTGTCTCTCCAGCAGTTGCAAGTTATCTGGACTTCTGCACTGGCTCCATCAAGGACCTAGCCCTGTCGCACAGCTTATAGTATTCCTAACTAACTCAGCTGCCTGCAACGTTGGTATATGTGCGCGTTAATTGTTTATGCACCCTTTCCTCCCCTTTTCTTTCTTTCCAGCTCTCTTTATACAAGATTTATCTCCCTTTTTTCTAAGATTTATCTCCCTTTTTTCTATTGTCTATCTTTTATCTTGCTCTTTATTTGTATGTTGGGTTTCTCATACAAGAGAAACCAAGAAATATTTAAACTTATGTTTCTTACGTGTCATATTTCACATTTTTTTCTCAAAGATTCAGTAAAAATTTGCAGGAAAAAAATTTAATTGGAAAATAGGGGAAAGAAAGAAGGGAACAGGTCTGACAAAGATCAAGTGACTTCCTAGAAAGAAAAGAAAGGGATTTATTTTGAAAAAGTAAAAAGGAGTTAGGTCTGGATTAGTAAATCTGGGTTAATAACAAATTAAAGGAGCTACTTTTATGGGTTCTTTGAAGGAATGAGGTCTTGTTATGGAATGAATTCATCAGATAGACTGCATGCTCTTAAGTATGATAGTCCAAGAATTGTAAACACACAGTCCAAGGGCAAGTGAAAAGCACAGTGGAAGGAAGAATGGCTCTTGGGGGCTGTCTAAACTCAAATGGGTAGAGAGGAATGATTTCTTAATTCCATTGTTCTCATGCAGTAGTCTGGTTGATCATTATCTCAACACCAATGTCCTACATTCAGAGAAATCTTTATGACTCAAGGAGCAATTTACTATGCATGAAATGATTGTTTCTGCTTGGGGCAGTCTAAGTGCTGCCTTGTTCAACTGGAGAAATCTCAGTTGCCTGAAATACAAGGTTAGTCACTTTTCTGTCAGGGACACAATAGCTGACATTTACAATTTAAAGGAGGAGAGTTTTAATTTAAGTGATGGTTTCAAGTGATTCAGTCCATGATCAACTGGTTCTAAGACTGGAACACTATGGTAGAAAGGTCTGGCAGAATAAAACTGCTTAGTTCATGGTGACAGAGAAGTAGAGCAAGAAAACAGAGAGAGACAAACAGGAAATGTTGACTCCAAGGTCATGCCTCCTTGACCCATCCAGAAGCATATTTTACTAATATCTTTGGCTACTTGCAGTCCTGTCAAACTGACAATGACTGTAGGTTCAGGACAGTGGAGACTTTTGAGAATAACTGAATATCCCTGTAAGGTTTTTATCTCGGTGTTCCCAGTTTGAAGGGAGTGAGATAGCTAGTTAAACTTAAGGCTAATTTTTAGACACATTCTCCCTAAATGACTAACATGCCTCTATGTGGAACTGAGAATTTGATTTTCTCCAGAGTTTAATAAAATGAAGCTCAGAGATTATTCTACTTTAAGTTACCTATTGGGCAATTGTAGGCTCAAGTGAAGAGCCAGATTTTTTGGAAGGAGGGTGGAAAACCAAAGCAAAGCAAAGCAAAGCAAAGCAAAGCAAAGCAAAGTAAAGCAAAGCAAAACAAAACATTTTTCATTCCCTAACTACCTCAGACAAAGACACAAACACTTTCAATGAGTAACTATTTAAGGACCCATGATTTTGTTCATCTTTTGTCCCTACGTTTGCCTCTAAATGCATCACAGCAATGAGAATTATCATTATTTCTATGATATGTGGTTAGATACATAGAAAATCAAGTGAAAATGTCAATGATTAATGAGTAAAATGTTCAAAAAAGCAGTTGGATAAAATTCAGTTGATTGTAATGATCTGTGGATTCTGTATTTGAGAATTCACCTACTAACAACATTTTGTAACCTCCAAATCAATACTTGCCATGTTTTTATGATCCTTTCCCAAAATGCACAGAGGGGAAAATGTGACAAGCACGGGAGGTCCTTGCTTGCTGAGGATGAACATGGTGACGATCTGCCTTCTTGGTTTTCTCTCATATTTTAAATGGGAGTCCTTTTGTACTCTATTTAGTTCTAGGTTTTTAAAAAAAATTATTATTATTATTTTTTGTCTCACCACTTAAAGGAATCGCAGAATGTAATATTGAAATATTATGTGCTATTGTTCTTAACCACATGGAGGTTTCGATGTGTCTAATGGAGAAAATATATGTGTTAGAGAAGATTTGTCCAGATATCTTGTTATTGTTGGCCACGAATTAAGTGCTAATGAACCAATAATATAGATTAAGTAAAGTATCTTTAACAAGGAAGTCACATAAAACAAGGTTATAAGTTGATTGATCGAAAAAATCTTTTGAACAGATACTTTCAGACAATTTATCTTGTGTCTCAATATTTGATAATTCATTATTCATACTAATTTATAGAATAGAGCAAGATGCTATGAATAATGAGAATCATGAATACATACTGACCCTCAGAGATTTTACTGGTGATAAATTCTATGAGTTTTTCTATTTTTAAAACTTTAATTAGTACATATTTACAATATGTAATGACATTCATTGTGCAGAGTTGCTACAGGTACATAGCACATCTTAATTCTTTTTAATACCCTTTTTGTCCCTGTCCTTTTGCCTCCTTCCATTGCTTTGTCCCTTCTCATCTGCAAATGATCTATTTCCATTTTCTATTCTTTATCTTCTATTTTGTTCTTTTATTTATATTTTTGGTTTCTTGTGTAAGAGAAATCATGCCATGTTTAAGCTTGCTTATCTAATTTATTTCACGTAGCATTATGGTCTCAAGGTGCATCCATTTTCCTATAAATGATTCAAATTTATCCTTCTTCATAGCACAGTAGTATTCCAGGGTATATGAACACCACATGTTCTTTGTGCAAACATCTGTTCATGAACATTTAGTCCTCTTTTGATATTTAGCAATTATGAATATAGATAAGCATGTATCACTACAATATGATATCTTTAACTCTTTAGGCAATATTCATATAAAGAGATTAGCTGAATAAAATGGAATTTTCACTTTGAGATTTTAATAAAGCTCCATACTGATTTGGATGGTTGTACTAGTTTACATATTGGCCAAGAATGTAGAAAATTCTGTTTACTCTGAAGCCTCACCATCATTTGATTTCTTGATAAACCCATTTTTTTCTGGAGTAAAACTGAATCCCAGTGTTTTAATTTGTATTTCTCAAATAGACAGAAATACTGAACATTTTTTCATATATATTTTGGCCATCTTTACTTTTTGTAAGGTGTGTCTATTCATTTTGGTTGCCCAGTTTAGTTTGTCTTTTATTTGGGGGAATTTTGGGGAGGTCTTTATATATTCTAGGTACTACCTTCTGTTTAAGGAATAGCTAGCAACATTTTTCTTCCCATCTCATTTTGTAGGTCATCTCTTCACTCTGTTGGTGGATTCCTTTGTTGTGCAAAGATTTTTAATTTGATATGATCCTAGTTTTTGATTCTTGATAGTATTTCTTGTGCAATTGGTATCATGTTCAAAGAGTTTGCCTGTGCATATGACTTCAAGAGTTTCATAGTGGATAGCCAGTTTTCCTTGCACCAATTGCCAAAGTGGCTACATTTTTCTCTAGCATATGTTTTTGTTATGTTGTAATTTATAACAGAAAAAACTGAACTAAAGATAACAACAAAATTATACTATTTACTAATGAACTAAAATCCATTTTGATACTATCAAGGTCTTTGCTCTTTTTCTTTTCTTTGTAATTTAAGCTGTCTGAGGACACATAATACTACATTCATTTCTAAACTCCAGTCCCAAAATAATGTGTGACACACAAATAACCCTGTAAGTTGTTAGTATTGCTTTTTAATTAGAATTTTTCTTGCTTTTATTTTTTTATACCAATTTCAGAATTACTAAATAAAATAACATTTAAAATTCACACTAGATAATGGAAATAGTAACTATGCAGTCAATTTTATAAGAATAATGGTAAAATGTAATTAAAACAGCAAGACAATTTATTACATACATATTTATTTCATAAATTAAACCACATAGTCGAAAATTAATAGGCAATAAAACATAAGGCTGAAAGGGACTGAATATTTTAATACACAAGAAGTTTATAAAGATAAATGAAAATACTGCTGTTCAATTAATAAATTGAAGCCATATACAGTGGTATAAGCCTCTAATCTCAACATTCTTGGGGGTTGAGACAGGAGGATCACAAATTTAAGTCCTGTGCAAACATCTTAGCAATTTAGTGAGAACTCATCTCAAGAAAATAAAAAATAGTCTTTTGAAAAGTGCTAGAGGTATAATTTAGTGAGGAGACCCTGGGTTCTGCCCCCACAACAATCAGCCAATCAATCAATCATACAAAAAGTAAGATTAATAGAAAAAAATTGAAAATTTCCAACTATATTCATTACCAGGAAACTGAAATTGAAAATTGTGGATTAATATTTTTGAAGAACATCAAATAAGCAAAATTGTGGACTTGTTTTTCTATTTTTCATTTTATTATCATTTTTATTAAAACTTGTTTGCAATACACAATGATTACATTTTCTTAGGGAACTGGTACATGTACTTAGTACATTTAATTTTTTATTTGTCCTCTATTCTTCATCCCTATCTGCTCCAGCCTAATCTTAATGTCCTTCCCATATGCAAAAACTCTATTTCCATTTTCTAGTTTTTCCATTAATTTTCCCTCTTTTGCCTTATCACAGCATGCATCTCTAATTCCCTTCTGTCTTGGTTACTTTCCTCTAGTTGCTAGGACAAAGCACCTGACACCAGAAATGAAGAAAGGAAAGTTTTATTTAGCTCACTGTTTGTGGAGTTTTCAGTCCTCAACCAGCTGGCTCCAAGGCGAGATGGCATGGCACTGGGGCAACACTTCAAGGCAGTAGTCAGAGCAAAAGGAGAAAACAAGCCTCTCTCCTTATGTATGCTGTACACAGACCATCCCCTCCCACTTCAGGGCAGGTGCAGCACTCACAAAATCTCCTTTGTACGGGATGAGGATATTTACAAAAATAAGAACCCTGGCTCCCTACTGAATTTCTCAGTTAATCTTCTAAATTTCTCAAGTTGACACAATATATCAAACATAACACCTTCCCATTTGAAAAGGATCCCCCTACTTCCTATTATCTATCTCTTAACTTGCTCTTTATTTATAGTTTTTTTTTCTCACATAAGAGAAACTAGGTGTTATGAAGCATGTGTGTCTGACTCATTTCACTGAGTATTTTGGTCTCAGGGGGAATCCATTGACCTATGAGTACCTGAGGTTTATTGCTTTTTATGATCTTTATGACAAAGTAGTAATTCATAGTGTATAGATATTATATTTTTTTATCTATTCATCTGTTGATGGGTGTGTAGGTAATTTTCAAGAATTAGCTATTATAAATTGTCTTGCTACATACATGTGTATGCATGCACCACTGCAATATCATAACTTTAACTCTTCAGGAAGATAACTAGAAAGAGAATGGCTTGGTCAGATGAAATTTCTATTTTTAGTTTTTGAGACATCTTCACTGAGTTCCACATTGGTTATTCACAATCTCACCAATGGTGTAGATGAATTCTTTTTTTCCCTTTGAAACCTAACTAGCATTTGCTGTTATTTAATTTCTTGATAGCTATTGTTTCTGGGGTAAGATAGATTCTCAGTGTTGTTTTCATTTGCATGTCTCCAATGGTCAGTGATGTGGAATATTTCTTCATGTATTTATTAACTATATGTAATTGTTCTTCTAGCAAGTATCCATTCATCTTGGTTACCAATTTTTTTGTTGCATCTCTTTTGGGGGTGTCTATTTATTGAATTCTTTACATATCCTAGATGGTAGGCCTCTGTTCAAAGAGTAATTGATAAAATACCTGTTGTATCTTGTAAGTCTCCACATTTTTATTTATTTTATTTTACTTTATTTTGCTGTGCAGAATCTTTTTACATGGATACAACCCCATATTTCTTCCTTAATTTCTTCTGTGACTCATTGATTACTCGAGTGTACTGTTTAATTTCCATGTGATTGCATAATTTTTTTAGTTTCTTTTTCCATTTAATTTTAGTTTCATTGCACTGTGGTGTAATAACAAGCATGATACAATTTGAAGCATACTTTGTTGGCTATGGGCTGTCAAAAAGAATCTTTAGTCTGTTGTTGTTGGGTGGAACTCTTTGTATGTATCTATTAAGTCTGTTTATTTGAAAATTTGGTTCAACTCTGGTATTTCTTTGTTGATTTTTTGTCTAGTTGTTTTATTTGTGATAATGGGAAAAGGAGTTTCACCACTGTAATTTTATTGATGTTTATTTGATTTTGTATGGCCAGCAGTGTTAGTTTTATGACGGTGGATGCACCACTGTTTGGTGCATATTGTTTTATATTTTTTCTCTTCCTGTTGAACGATTCTGTTAAGCAATATGTAGGAACCTTTTTTTATTGCCTCTCCTGATCAGTTTTGGCTTAAAGTGCACTTTGTCTCAAAATAGGAAACCTGCTCCAGCTTTTTTTCACATCCCAGTGAAAAAACAATCCCATGGGATATTGTTTTACTTTTTTTTTTGAAATTTAGTCTTTATATTCTTTTTTACTATTAAATATGCTTCTTGTTTACAGCTTATGATTGGAATTTGTTTCTTTTTCCATTCTGTAATCTGTCTTTTGGTGCTTTGAGGCCATTAACATGATAGTTATAATTGATCAATATTGACTTATTTTTGTCATTGTCTTTTCCTGATTCTCTTTCTTTTCCTTGCACTTGTTTGCTCTACCTGATTCATTTATTCTGTTGAATCTTTAACATTGTTAGCTCCATTGTATCTTTCTCGAAAATGCTTTAAATTTTTTGAATGCTACTTTGGTGGTCATGAATTTCTTCATTTGTGGTTTTTCATGGAAATATCTTACTTGTCCATCAATTTTGAGAGACAGTTTTTCTGGGTATATTAATCTGCATTCAAAGTTGTTTGGGGGGAGCTTGAAACACTATGCTAAGTACCCTTAATGTCTGTGCTGAAACACTTCTTTATTTGTGATGAGTTTTCCTTTTTAAGTGAGTCTTTGCTTTTCTGTTACAGATGTTAACATTCTCTTCTTGTCTTAAATTTCTCATATTTGACTATGATGTGTAATGGAGTGGTTTTTTTTCTGTGATGGCTATTTGGAGTTCTATGCTTCACTTATCTGTATATTAACTTCTTTTTCCATGTTCAGATAGTTTGCCATCATTACTTGTATAAATAGCTTTTTAAAAAAAAATTCTACTTTGTGCTAGTTTCTGATTTTCTACTAATTCCGGGAAATCTTTGAATGGTCTTCTTTGTATTATCTGGAAGTTATTGGATCCAGTTTTCATGTTTTCTTGTTATTTTTAAGGAATGGGTCATGAACTGACAGCCAATCATACTCCTGGCTTCTGAATCTGACAATCTTCCTCACATTGGTCACTTATGGTGTCACACTTTTTATAGAATTTTTAGTTTCTTGGTTTTATGTTTGGAATTATTTTATGGACTTTGTTTCTTTTCTATGCTAAACATTTATGTCTTGCATTCCCCCTCTTTTTTTTAGTCCCTTTTGTTTTTTACACTGTCTTCTCTAGACTTACTATTGATTTATTTCACAGGGATCATTCTCTGTTTAGCTATATTTTCTTTGAATTCACCAAGCACTTCATTGATCTGTTTTGTTATCTCTACTGTTATCCTTTCATATACTTCTATTATTTGGCTTTTGACTTCTTCCTCTCTAAACTCCCCTTGGGTCTGCTTTTGGCTAATAGGGAGATTTTGTAGACATTTTGTTGCTTGGTTTTCTCATTTAAAAATTTTTTGTTTTTTGCTTTCTGTGCTGAGGCTTGTAGGTTGATTATAATGGGTAGCTTTGTTGCTAGTATGAAGCCCTCTTTATTTATGTTTTAAATATATCCTCTGGGGACTGGTAACTATTAGTCTTTGTCTCTGCCCCAGGATCCATCCAACTCCAGGGATCAATATACAGTTCTTTAGGAATGGAACAGAGTAGTATTTATGATCCTCAGGCAATTCAGATAAGGCATATAGAGAAAACCAGTTGAGAACAACAGCTATGTCAGTTTGATAGTAGCAGTCAAATCAGTAACAACAATAGCATAAAATACAAACTAGGCTTTAACAAATCATAAAAACCAACAATGGACCACCCTTAACAACAGAAAATTGATCTATGATTAGAATATAAACACTGACAAGAATGAGCTACTGACAGAGTAAATATCTATTCAATGGAATTATTTATCCTCTACTAACAACAGAACAGTGTTCAACCATAGTAGTATATAGTAAAATATCTATAAGTTTATAAGGTTTAATTGATTATTAAGGTTTAATTAATTTATAAGGAAGATTGTATTAATAAAAATAGAGGTTTCATGGGATGAAATATGAGAAAAATAGAATTTGAAAAATTAGTAATGGAAGATGACAAAAAGGTGATAAAATGATATCCTATCAAGGAGTAAACGAAAGTTAGGAGTATTGGATAAAAATAACAGATAAAACAACACGGAAAAAAGAAATTTAAAAAAATGGAGAGTAAACTAAAGGAAAAAAACCCAAGAAAATAAATTAAGTAAGTGATAATGAGAAATAAAAGAAGAAAAAAGAATGGAAAAAAGAAGACCAAATCAAATAAAGATAACAATAGTAGAAAGCAAAGGAAAAAATAAATAAAACTTCAACTCCACCAAAGAAGAGAAAACAATAGAGAAGAAAAATTGAGTTGAAAGAAAAAACACTAATGAAATCTTCCTATATATTGCCAAGTGAGTTGTTTCCTGCCAAGGCCCACAGACCAACAAGCTGCAGTCCTTTCCATCACACAGTTTATCATGGGTTTGTGAGGTGACCCATCTGCTTAAGATGTGCTCCTGTTTGTAAACCCCAGACTGTGGCAACTACCCAAACAGAGACGTAGCCTCATTTGTGCTCATTTACAGGGAAGCAATCAGACTGCTGGTCTCTGCTGGGTGTGGGCAGTGGTGTGGGTGCAGGCTGCGGGACTCAGTGCATTCACCTTTAGATGCAGACACATCTCTCACCATGGAATGCAGGCCCCATATCTCTCCTGACCTCAGCATGGGGACCTCAGGGTATCCATGTCTAGCTCTCTCCTTGCCTCTCTCCTGGGGCTGTCTCTCACACAGTCACTGTGGTTGGGTACCAGTTAGACCCTGGAAAGAAGCTTTAGTCTAGGTATTCTGTGGCTCAGTCTCATGTGTCATCTGCTTCTCAAAATGGCACCTGATTGAACTCTCTCTGACAATATAGAAGACACTGCACTGGGTTTGTTTTCAAATTCTATCCCACCCAAAAGAAGTTACTCTCAGTGTGTAACTTCTTGATGTCTTTTTTTTTTCTTTTTAGTTTACAGCAGCCATGAGCTCTTCTGCAACCAGCTCATCTGTTATCACCCCCCACCCCCGAATCAGCCATCTCTTCCAGTCTTAAGTCTTCCCTGAAACATTGCCCTCATTCTCAATCATGGTGGCTCTTCGGTGGTCACTTTTATGGCCCTATACTGAGGGAGACCAAGGTGCAAAGCCAGCTAGGAATTGATGGTTTGATGACCATGGCAGGCAGCTGTCTGTCTGTTTCTATGTGAGGCTGAAAAGTATATAGTACAATGAATGCACTCATCTGCTGCTACAAACCAGTTTGCTATTGAGTTAAAAAATTTATAAGAATTTATGCTCCACATATAGAAAAACCACTCAAAGGTATTTATAAAGGCAGTATTATAGAAGTTGAAATATAGGGATGGCTTCATTCCAGCAAAAGAAAATGACTGTGAGAACCATGTTATATATATATTTGATATACAGGTAGACATCTGTTAAAACCTTAATGACAGTTTTTAATAACAGGCAAGAAACATTTTAGATGTGAAAATAAATTCTACAGAATACTGACACTTCGGTATAGAAATCGGTATTATATAAACGTTTTTCATAATAAAATAATTTTTAAAAAGTATTTAATTGCACGCACAGACTTAAACACATGCACACACACACACACACACACACAGAACTCCTCTTCTGGAAGGTCTCTCAAAAGCCCCTTATATACTATGCGGATCTTTTTTTAACAAAAATCACTGGAAAAATATCAATAAATGTATTCTGAGAGACAGTTTAAGAAAGAAACAAAATTCTTAAACTCATAAGAAATATCACTGAAGTATCATTTTTTATAATTTACAAAGTATGTTCTCACAGTTTGTTTATTCTGTATACTGAACTGCTTCGAGTTCTTAAACAAGGTGCGTTTCAATCTCTACACAGATATTTATCTTCTATGTACCTTCAGTACATTTTCCTTCTGAAAGTAAATTATGGTATCTATAAATTCAAACAATAATTGTGTGGTGGTTAACTATCGGTCAGCTTGGAACACCCAGCTGAACTGGATTGGAGTGGATGTGGAAGTCTCCCTGAGGATCGTCGCTGATGACATGAAAAGACAACGAAGAAGACGCTGGCATGCTGTTCATTGATCTTCCTGGAGAAGCTCGGCATGCAGGTTTTCCCGATGTGACCTCAGCATTTGTCATCTTCAGAGGATCTTGGCTCCTCACTGTCCCTGAAAATGGCTCCGATTCTCTTTGGGGGAGCTCTGATTCTTACCTTGAGAATCACTTCCTGGCTCCAGTGCAGAACCCTCAGACTGCTGGCACACGTCCCTCATCTCACTGGTGCAGATTTTCTAGATCCCACCACTGACCTTTGGGCCTTTCCCAACGCAGATCTTTGATACAGACTTGCATGAGACATTGTCGTGGGCTCTAGGCCTCCAGATGGAGTCGTGGAAGGCACTGCCGTGGGATCCAGGCCTTCAACTGGATACTTTGGTTCTCTAATGTGTGGACAGATCTCCCGCACTCTTTTAAGTTCTTGCTTTTGACTCTTTAAGTGAATACTATAAAATAATCCTATAAATTATGTGTCCCATATTAAATATTTTCCCTTGTAAACTCTAACTACAGCAAAAATTGTAATTAACATCTTATTTTTGTTGTTTAAATAATAAAGGTTTTTTCAGGGCATATATAATCTGCATGTTAGCAATAATTATTATTATCTCCAGGTACCAATAAGACAGAGAATTGAAGTTTCTAGGGGACTTGGTTAATAAATAGGGCAAAAATGCAAACCTTCAAACTTATTGCTAAGCCTTTTATGCATAATTCGCTGGTAGAATTTTAGAGTTGAATGATAAAAGATGTAAATATTGACAACATTGTTGTGGACTTGCCTGGCTAGAGAATGGCTTCCAAGATTAGTAAAATGAACAGCTCTGAGTTTCTGGATGCATCCTGGAACCTGAACTTCAGTCCAGGTCTGCTGCCCTGCCCTTTCATCTTTGGCACTGTATCTCTACAGCTTTGCTGCACCATATCCTTCAACTAAGATGTTCCTGCCTGGAGCCACCCAGCCATGTACTAAATCCCCTAAAACCATGAGTCAAATTAAACTGCTCCTCATTTAAATTGTGAGTGTTTATTTCATCAATGGGAAATCTGAATAATAGACAAAGAAATATGACCCAAGCATGTTTAAAATGGCTGATTATTTTTCATACATTTTGCTTTTTTTTTTTTTTAACAAATGTGTGTGTCTTTACATCTCTCCAGGATTAAGGCACACCTTTGCTAAACACACTCCTGAGACAGGATGTCCTCTGCTCAATTTTGCCTTTCATGCTTGTTCTGTCACCCTTCAAAGGATGAGTTTTCAGTCACTGAATCAAATAGTAACACTTCGTTCTTCTTAGAGTATGACTTTTGTCAGGCTGTAATACTTCTGCAAATGTTTTATTTAAGAAAAGACAATGGGGTTCTCATATTTTTTTCTGCAAATAATCTATGGTGTTGTCACATATCATGTAGCTTCTGAAAAATCACACTGTAGTTGTAAGAAAAAGAGAATGAAAAAGGCAAATAATGTCTCAGTATTACAGTGAAAATGGTTTCTACATTAAAAGTACCAAGTTCCCACTGTGACAAACACTATTTAAAAATATGTGTGTGTGTGTGTGTGTGTGTGTGTGTGTGTGTTATACAGGACACATGATATTTATAACAAAATAATTTAGCTTATTCAATTTCAGAGATGTTGCTTTGTTTAAAAAATTATCCAGCAGCCGTTATTTTAGAAATCACTGGAAAGATGAGTATACAGATTATTTATTTTAAGATGTTTAATATTTTAATAGAAACCATTCATATTTATAAATTTCTCCAAAATATGAATAAACATTAAATGGCAAAATATGGCCAAAAAATTACTGGAGATGTTCAAATGTAAGACATCATATCAATTTGGGGAGTTTCAAGGAACTTTTCATTCCTAAGAAAGCAGTAGAATGTTGATACTGCTTAAGGATTCTTGAGAGTGTATTTTATTTCAGAAATGGTCCTAGGATTCTTGAATACATTGATATTTAATCCTGGAACAATTCTATTTGGCAAGCAATGTGATATGTATTTACTTAATGAACAAATGAGGTAAAATTGAAAATTTAGGTGTGTAAGTTTAAAAAATATTACAGTAAAAGACAAATTGCCATTAAACCCTCTCAAAATACTCTCCCCTGCTCCTTGATTTGAACTTACTTACCCCATCATTTTTGCCACTTTTTGAAGTCCTGGAAGTCTTCTTCCCTGCTCATCTGTAGCTGTGCTGTTGTGGCTGTCTAGATGTCCCAAAGAAATTCCAATATTTACCTTTAATGATAACTTTGACGTTGTGGCAGAGCCAGGAGTTGTCTGGTGCCAGATCTGATGAAAAAGTGGAGAAAGAAAAGCCATAATGTGTTTTACAAGCATGGTTTTCTGTTGGATGGCATTTGGCTGCAGAATTCACTGCATTTTTTATCACGCCTTGTAAACACAAGAAGGAGGACCTTTAGAACTAATTCAGAAAGTGACCAGACTGACAGAATCAGTATAGTTTAAGTGAAGGGTAATAATTTGGTGGCAATTAGTAACAATGTGTCTTTCTTATTCTTCTGTTAATTTTTTTTTTTGGTACTGGGAATTGAACTCAGTACCTTGTGCTTGAGAGGCAGGTACTTATGCCACTGAGCTGTATCCCTGGTCCCTTAATTAATAATGTTAATGTAGTACCAGCAGATATTAACAAAGAAAGTATACAACACTTTTTATTGCTATAAAAATTTCATAGCAAAACAGAAAATAACAATGGCTAATATACTATTAATATACTATGATCTTAACAGAATGGCCAAAAGGTTAATCAGCGTATAAGTCATAGAAAAAAAAAATCTCTCTTACAAAGAAGAAACCAACTAAAAGAAAGACAAAATTTTCTTTGCAGTAAAATTTAAATATTCACTGTGTATGTTGGCTACTTCTTGTGGTTACTATTTCTCAAAAAATTTTTTAAATTTCTGGGTGTGGTGGTACACCCTTGTAATTCTAGCACTTGGGAGGCTGAGGCAGGAGGATTGCTGCAAATTCAAGGGTAAACTAGGTTATGAGGTAAGTTCAAGGTCAGCCTGAACTGCATAGTAAAACTCTGTCTCAAAAATTTTTTTAAAAAAATTGTATACATATGTTAAAAATTGTGTAATAAGAGTCAGCTAGAAGAGATTTGGGCACTGTAGTTTTGCTTAGCTGGCTTATCAAAAATTCAAAAGAGGATGGGAGGTGTAAATTTCAAAAGTAGTTTCAAATTATACTGTAAGGATTTTGGACTATTAAAGCCAGCCATTTGGGAAATAGTGGAAAGCTGGGGAACTTGTTGAAATGACTAAGACTAGACACCAGGAATGTAAACCCAAAACACAACATGAAGTGGATTGGAAGTAATGGTGAAATAGATAGTTATTGTTATTGAGATTGAGAATGAGTTAAAAAATAGAATTTGGATAGTGATAGTGAGAAAAAAAAACCATGAGGGAATTGAAAAGTGCAAGATTCTCTACTTGATTAGATGGGTGGTGTTGGTGATATGAAAAATCAAAGATTATATCCTGTATTTTATTATGAGTGATTCCTAGATTAGTGCTGTCTCAGTTTGATTTACTTTTATTGTTACATTTATGAAATTGTTTTTAATATGGTAAAATTCACATATTATGAGATTTATAATCTTAACCTTTTTTTGGTGTGCACTCTGTGGTATTAAGTGCATTTAAAATGTGTGGAATGATAAACAACATCTTTCTCCATCACTCTGATCTTGTGAAACTGAAGCTCTTCATCTATTAAACAATGATTTCTATCATCTCCAATTTAGCTTCTATCTCTGTGATTCTAGCTACTCAACTACTTCACACAAATGAAGTCAGACAGTAGTTTTTTATGTTTCACTATCTCACTTAGCATAATGTTCTCAAATTTCATCCAAGTTGGAGCATGTGTTAGAATGTCTTTAGTCTTCAGGGCCAAGTAATACTCCTTTATATGTACATACCACATTTTGCTTATCCGTTCAGCTCATGGACACTTCAATTGCTTCTATGTGATAATGGTAGTGGATATGAGTTTTCAGATATGTTTTTGAGCGCCTGCTTTTGGTTCTTTCTGTGTATAACCTGAACTGGAACTGGTGAACTTTATGGTTATTCTATTGTTACTATTTTGAAGAACTACCATAAATACTTTCCACAGCAAATGAACCACCTGACATTTTCATTAATATGTATAAAAACTCCAATTTTTCCACATTTTTTCATCCATCTATGTTATTTTCTGGTGTTTTACTACTAAACATACTATTGAGTATGAAATAGAAACTTCATAGTTTTAACTTGCATTTCTGTGAGGATTTGTGATATGGACATTTTTTCTTGTTATAAGCCATTTGAATGTATTCTTTGCAGATAAAATTATTTGAGTCTTTTACCAATTTTTGAATTGAGTTGTTTGTAGATTTTATTTGTTGAGTTTTACAATTTCCTATATATTCTGCATATTAATTCCTTATAAAACAAATGATCTGCAGATATTTTCTTGGATTCTTTGGGTTGCCTCTTTATTTTCCTCATTTCGAGGGTTACTGATAGTATCATTTAACATACAAATCTTAAATTTTTCACAAAATCAAATTTGTCCATTATTTTCTTTTGTTATCTTACCTTTGGCGTCATGTTCAGGAAATCACTTTGAAACCAAATTCTGTGAAACATTTGTCATTTGTTTTCTTGTAAAATTCTATAGATTTAGGCATTCTCCTTAGATGTTTGTTCCATTCTGAATTAGTTTTATATAAGTGATTTTATGTAAATATCCAACTTCATTATAATGCATGTGGTTAGTCAGTTTCCCAGCACCATTTTTGTGGAAAAAACTGTAATTTATGGTTCCCAATATATGGTCACTCTTGTCTAGGCACTGTTGTCAAAAATCATTCTACTTTATATATCAAAATTTATTTCTGAAATTTCTTCTGGTTCATTAGTCAGCATGTCTGTTTTCATGATAGGATCTCTTTTGACTGCTGAAGGTTTTTTGTTAGTCTGTTTTTCAGACAGGGTCTCACTATGCAGTTCATACTAGCCTTGAGCTAACTTTGTAGCCCAGACTGGCCTCAAACTAACAGCGATCCTCCTGCCTCAGCCCCCTGAGTGCTGGGACTACAGGAATGCACCACTATGCCTGTCTGATTGCTGCCGTTTCTTAGTAAGATTTGAAAACAGTTTGAAATCTCCAAACTTGTTCTTCTTTTTAAAAATTATTTTGGATATTCAGTGTCCATTGAGATCCCCTATGAATTTTAGGGTAAGTTTATGATGTCTCTAAAATTATTATTCAGAGATTAATAGTTATTATGATAAATTGATAGACTATTTTGGATAGTATTGAAATTCTAATGATATTGAGACTTCTGACCCATGAATATGGGATGATTTTCCAGTTATTTAGGAGTTCTTTGATTTCTTTTGAAAATGTTTTAGGGTTTTCTTCATACAATTCATTTTTCTCTGTTTATATTAGTTCATAAAGTATTATGTTATTCTTTTTGATGCTGTAACTAGTAGAATTACTTTTATAATATTCTTTCATATTGTTCTGTTTATTTTTATTTTATTTATTTATTCATTTATTTATTTTGGTACTGGGAATCAAACTCAGGACCTTGTGCTTGCTAGGAAAGTGCTGAGCTAGATCCCTGGCCCAAATTTTTCATTGGTAGTGTATAGAAATGCACGTTATTATTGCATGTTGACTGTATGCTTCTGGTAGTTGAATTATTTTATTAGCTCTAAAACCTTTTCTCAGTATGTGTGTGTGGGGGTCACCTTTATGTTTTAGGTCTTTTTCTATACAAGATCGTATCATCTCTGAATAGAGATCATTTTAATTTTTCCTTTCCAGTTTGGAAGTCTTTATTTTTCTTGCCTCATTGCACCAGCATTCCATTTGACTTACAAGTGCATTTCTTGATTATTTATTATGTGCAAGATCCTAACATATGCTTCAAGAAAAATAAAAGTAAAGAGCACATTCCTTTACTCCAGATAAGTTTATGTTTATGAATTCATTGGCCTGGAAATTTCATGAAAGCAGAGATTTTTGTCTGTTTTCTTAAGGGTTGTATTCCTTGTATTTAAAGGAGTGGTTTGGACATAATGAAAGTTCATTAAGTATGTGAACAAATGCATTAATTAGGAAGTTGCTTTCAAAATGAACAAATGAGGAAAGGAGAAAATCCAGATGTGATATGGGAAAAAAAGGAGGAGAAAGAAACACCCTTCTGATCAGACATTGAGTTATGGAAATTTTGTAGAATAAAGAGAAAGTTTTAAAATTATATTCTTTACTGTAACTAATTTTAAACAATAACCTGGGTAGGAGAAAAGGAGGCAAGCACAACAGAAGAGAAAACATCACTTTTAACAAGATTTTTCAAAAGCATCGCAAGTTAAGTTAACTTAAAGAATTCAATGATTTTATTTTTAGTAGATAATTCTACCATTTGTTGCTCTCCTACATTCAAAAATAGTTCCCTCTGGTAAGGATATAAGAGATAAAGTATGACTAAAACAAAGTGTCTTGTTTTCATGGAGCCTGCATTCTAACAAGACAACATTGCGGAGGGAGAGCTCTTTATTGTGATATATATAAGAAAAGTTATAGCCCCTTTTGTTGGAGGGTGTGACCCACGTCAGTAAGGAAGGTTGGATAAAATTGCCTGAGGAGCAGGCTGTGCAGTGAAGTCTGGTGGATATATCAGAGGGACTGTGAAGTCAAAGCAGGGAGAAAGTGTTCAAGTTAAAAGGGGGAACATGGATAAGGGTGTCTGGTGAATGCATATGAGCGCTTGGCAGTGGTGAAACAGACCAGGTGGAGAGAGGCATTAGCACAGTTCAAGTTTTTAGGTAGGTACACATCATAGTATCTTATGGGACGGGTTAAAGACATTTGAAATGGGCCCTAGAAGTCACCTAGTTCAAGTTAGAGGACAAAATTCAATACTGCCTCTGAAGAATGACAAGTATAAAATATATCATGGTCATGCTTGTAACCTATTTGAAATGAGGAAACAATTATTTGAAAGGGATTTAACCCAGGATCTTTTCCCTAAGTGATTTTCCTAACACTTTTTAATTTTTTTTTATCTTGATATAGAATCTACCTAAATTGCCTAGTTGCCCAAGTTGGTCTCAAACTTAACATCCCCTACCTCAGTCTTGCAGTGTGCCTTCATGCCGGTTTAATGCTTTTAACTGATACAAAATGTATTATATTATTGTAAAATGTAAAATATAAGTTCTACTAAGTCAAAGAGTGGAATTATAGGGGGAAATAACCAAGGCATTCGTAAAAGCTGGGGTCCTTATCATGCATCATATGCAAACACGAAAGACTGTATCAGCAGATGAACTGAAGTTCAGCCCACTGAGATGGCCTTTGTCACTGTCCACAGGGCTGAGAAAGAGAACAGATTTCCATGTCAGCAGAAACGATGCTCCTTCTCATATTCAGGAAAGTTTGTCATTTAGATTTTTCCTGGAATATACTAGTTCAATTTCGAAGAACCATTTACTGAATTGTTTAAAAAACAGTGATCTAGATAAGCTTGTGTATTATGAACTAGCAGTTATAAATGTCCAGTGTTCGTTTCAGAGTTACAACAAGGTAGCCAGCAAATGATCAATTTACAAACATAAAAAGACATTACTTAGTAATTAAATTTCTAGTCCTACAGTCACATTACATCTCACAATGTAAAACTGTCTTTCTGTGTTTAGGCAGGACACAGATACCAGCCGTCCAACTGAATTAATCTAAAGGGACAGTTAAGAAAGAGCAAGCAAAGCAATCTTTGAGAGTGATTCAGGCTCGCAAAAACTCTAGATGCACCAATTATCCTTGAAGAATGTAATCATTATGAACTGAAAACATGTCTTTATAAAAATAAATAACTGAATAACCTCATATATTTCCAATCAGGTCTAAAGGAGGAATTTTGCAAGATGAAATGGCAGAAGAGAAGAGACACCTGAACAGTAGATTATATATCCCTCACATTTGTATAGTGTACACATATAGTATAAATAATATGTAATATCTATGCAATGACATATAAAAGTGTGTCTGCTTAGTAAATGTGACACACTTATTTTTTATCTTCTCCATCTGTATCTATTACATTCCCTTCCATTAAGAAAAGTTATTTTCATCAATAAAATTGATTTTGTATTCTAACATATAGCATGTAAGCCCAAAACTTAACTATGTCACACTGTTCCAAGAAGACAAAAGACTGAACAGAAGGATGGAAAGGATAAGATAGCCAGTGGTTAGTACAGGAGATGTTTTGTACTTTTCTCAAAGGATTACATGATGAATCATAGAATGTTCCTTGTCTTGAAATTAAAACCCCACGAGTACAGAGGGAACTCGATCGTCCACACAGGAAGCTGGGACAGTATTGTTTGAAGAGTAGAGGAGCAATGAATAATTTTTTAAGGAAGAACTGAAAGAATTCTTGGCCTCTTTTGCAGTCTTATCTCAAAGATGGAGTCCTGGGAATCAAAATGCATAACCAAGAGGGAGCAAACCTATTCTAAGGAAAAGAAAGAGAGTATAAGCCATAGGTTTTTAACTGTGGTTCCCTAGGAAATTTTAATGTCTAAATTTATCCTACCTACTTAAAGTTTAATAAATTACTATGCAGTAATTTCTGCTAATTAAACCACTTTATATAATTCTGTCACAAGACTGCACGTTGAATGAAGTACATGAAAAGTAGATTTCTCTCCATGTAACAATTTTCTACCCAACTTGTTAGTATGAGTTACGTTTGAGACACTCATGAAATTTTTGAGGTAATCAAGATATTTGTGCTTTTCTTGGCCTTATTTAGGAGTGCTGCTGCTATGGCTGCTTGCTTAGCGGTAATCTCTGTCTCTGTGCCCTTTGCCAGCCCTGAGGTAATACTGGAGATGTGAGGGCTGTGTGCCCAACCACAGGGATAAGGATAATCAGGGGACACAGTAGTTAGCGGCCTGATGTCGTGGAAAGAATGTAAATTCCCTGGAAGTATGTTTGATCTTGAGGATACCCTTGGACTATGAGTACATAAATATTGAGAGGATGCCTCTGACCACACTGGTACTTCTATAATCTAGGAGGATAGTTAGTACAGAAATTCTCTGAGGGAGTTACCTTTAAGAACCTTAAAACGAGAATCAGTGAACTTATTCTAAAAGGAGTCCTGCAGTAAGTGAGTTGCTTTGTTAAAATACCCCATGGTTTTATTAAGTTTCTGTCTCACCTTCTCAACTCTGCTGTTGTAGAAGGAAGCCACTGGCAAGCATGGAGGTATCACTGCATTCAAATAAAAGTTTATTTACTCAAATAGGTACTGGGCTGAGGTAGTGTAAGTATGTCATCTCCCCATCTTGGTCATTCATGCCTTAAGAAGACATTGGACTAAAACACTTTTGTAGAAAATAATTTCATATCATTGGTGAGAATGACTCTTGTTGGATGTTAAACATTTCAAATAGCTCCAATTCTTGCAAAAGTTGTGGAGGACCAAAACAAAGAAAATTGGAGGAGCGCTGGCCTCATGAAAAGTTCTGTTCTTAATTATCCGGACATTGTAAATAGCTGGGTCAGCAGAGGCTGGAAAGTCCCCCTATTGCTGCTAAGACAGTATTCCTCTTCTCAGGATTTATCAACGTGTTTCTCTGTCATGATTCCATCTTCTTTGAGCCCAAGAGGAACTTCCTATAGCCTTTAGGTCATCTAGTGGATTTCCTACCTTAGTCTTCCAGGACTTTCTGTAATTAATTGTGTCTTAACAATTTAAATGTTCATAGTAGAACACTGCAGCCCATAATAGGAAGTGAAGCTGAGAGGAGAAAGCCAAGTGGATACAATCAGATCTTCTTTTTTACTTCCAACCAGCAGCCTTTCAATGATCTCACATCCTTATTCTTAAGGTACCATCCTTTCCCAAGAATAATCAATATTCACAAATCTACTGCAATCCACTCTAGAAAAATATGTCATGATTTTATTTTGTGACTTGGAATTTACAGTATAGCATTTTTAGTATCATAGCAGAGAAAGTATTTTCATCTAAATCCAAACTTCCCCTTCCTCAAATATTCAAGGGACTTGGTTCTCCAAATAATCCTTTGGCACCCAAATTATCCATAGTTCATAGTCTAATGATACCTTGGTAATTGGCTTTCCTTCATCCTGACTTTTAGAAAATGGAAATATTTTGGGGGAAGATTATATTAAAGATCCCATGCTTATAATTTTGAGTCTTTCCTGACTATATGCTGGATCTTGTCACTGGCAAAAAATGCAGGTATATTAGATTTATGATTGTGTTTCCTATAAGAAAGGAAGTTTAGTATCGTGGCAAACAAGGAAGATTCTGGAGTCCTTTTTCTTGGCTTAGTTGCTGAGTGCCTCTGTTTTCTCAAAGTGGGGCTAATTATACTTTGTTGGGTTGTGGGAATTACAGGTAGTGTTTTGAAAACTATCTGGTATATCATGCACATTCAATACACATGCTAAGACCTAGACCCCTAAGGTATATGTAAATAGAGGGCAAGAAGGGGGAATAGCTATTACACATTTTCCTTATGTAAGTTTATGCTAATTTTATTTTGTGAATTCATTAATATTCACAACTGTCACTTATCTCCCCCTTGCCTTGATTTTTCTTCTTTCTCCAGTGTATGAAGAAGAGTCTTTGATTTTTATTATGTCAAAAATAAATTCAGAACAAGTTAAAAACATTTAAAGGTTTCTTCTGCTCACAAAGAGCAATTCATGAACTAGGAGATATCAGATCCACCACGTTAAAAATCTCTGCTCCCAAGAGTCACAGAATCATTTATAAGGCAGAAAGGAGGACGTATGTCATCCTTTTTTCTGTGATTGGTTGCTATACATTGACATTCTTTTTAGGGCAATTGTTTCTGCTGATCTGTCTATGGCCAAAATTGGTTTAATTTCACTGAATCAAACTGACAATGATGTAAAGCTTACATTGTTTTTGATTAGAGTTAGCATTTTGGGGAAATCAAAATGACTATGTTATGCGACTATATGATTAGTCTTGGGCATCTTTAAATGATGGCTTCTATTTTACTTTATTTTTTTTTTTTAACAATGAGCTTCATGTTACTTGAAGAAGGCAGTGGGTGGTAGTCTAGCAATTTGATGGCTTCAGTATTTGAATTTTCACTGTGAATTCCTTTTCCAATGATGAAGTAGAAAGGAGCTTTCTAGTAAAAGCCAGTTCCCTTCTCTGAGTATCGGATCTCTAACTTGCAGCAGTGTTTTATAATATGCACCTTGAAGAATTGTGTCTACGCAATGCCAAACAAAGTAAAATGCTCCAGTAACTACTGAAGAAATTTGCTATATTATTACTATTTCATTACATTTTTATGCTTTGGTGGTATCTACTTTTCATGTGAAATCTAAAGAACGGAGCAATGAATTAGGAAGTTGTAATTAGAAACCTGAACTCTGGACCCACCTCCGACGAGAACTACCCATGAGATGCTAGGCAAATCTGTCCCTTTTCTGCACAATTCTATTTAAGAGCATGAAGATAGTATGACGAGGCCAGACACAGACCCGGGGAGAAAAAGCAGCAGGAGTTTTGCAGCTTTGTTTCTCACAGTGCACTGGAGAGAGCAACACCACACCACAGAGTGGAATAATTACTGCCCGCCTCCCCCCACGATAAACCCTGAGTGTGGGTGACTGTGAGCAAGTGTCTTTATTGTGATTTATGTAGGGACAAAATGCAAGGCAAGGTGAACAAGGTCAGTGTTGGGAGCCATCGAAACTGGAAATTGAACAGCACATTTAGGGCTGCTGCATGGCCAGGGCAAGATAAGATCACCTGGCTCCAGCTCCAATTAACTAAATACAGACTGTAGCTGCAGGCATTTCAACCCTGTAATAAAATGCAACATGGAGATCTTCTCCTAAGATATTTCTCCTTGTTAACAGAATTTGTTACTTGCAAAGTCCTTGACCGTCTCCCACGGTCTGTTCAATTTCCTGTATTTTCTACTCTAACCCCCTAAATAAATATGGGCAATCCAGAGACATTCCCTGTCTTAGCCACCAGAGTCCCTGAACTCTGTAGAGGTTTTTGATCCTCCTGGAGCCCTAAAATCATACCACTTATCTCATTTATTTTAATCCTTCATGGAACACTCATTTGGGAGATTGGGGAGCTAGGTCAGGTCCCTGATAGGTCAGGATTGGCCAAGCCACATACTTTCAGCAGGCTCTGGGCACATGTACTGTATCTAGTCTTTGGAGAAGGACAGCAGGTGCAGTGTGGCCCAGAGTGTGAGTGTACCAAGGCAAGTGGTTGAGATGTGAACTTAACCAGTGGCTCAGAAAGGGGAAGCAATCGTCTGGAACTTGAACTTGAAAATGGCAAAGACAGTGCAAAATCGGCTATATTATAAAGATTAGGTAAACTGATGTTTCATTCCAGGTTGATTTGAAAACCCATGAGTGCCTTGCTTGGCAGTAGCTGGGTCAGAGGCTACTTGCCACAAGTGTCAGCCAGCGCTGCTGTGGGGTCCTTCTCTTGGGTGAGTCAGCCTGGATAATCAGGACTTACACTTATGGACTTGTTCCAGTAAACACTGAGGATTCTTTATTTTGGGATAACCTCTGGTAAGGAGGGCCTGGCCTGGAAATAGTTGTAATTTCCTAGAGTACAATAAGATCAAATTTCTCTTCTTATTCAGGAAGAGATGCAGCTATTTCCTAGGTATACTGGAAACTGACTCTCAAAGCAAGAATAGAATCTGGCCTGAAACACTCAAGACTTCATATACTGATTACAAACTAATTGATACGTCAACCCTTTCCTGATGCTGCAGTTCCCTTAGGGTAGCAGGTAGCAAGCAGTAAGCAGTGTACAGCATCACAAAATAGCATCCAGGCTCACAAAGTAAAGACTGCCCGATCCAATTCAAAGGTGGACAGAATGCGATGAATGGCAAATTGAATTCAGCCTGCAGTGAAGACGTAAAGTTTAGAGGAGAGAAGAGGTGAAGATATTTGTCATTTCACATTGAGTCTTGGTATTTTGCTGGCATAATATCTGCAATTTCTTAAAGTAAAGGAATTTAAATTTGTAAGCTTGACATTTTATTTTTTGAAATTGATGAAGTAAGCTTATTGGGAAACAGGAAAATAATATGGAAACAATAAAGGCAGATCTTTTTTATAAGTTTCTGATTGCAATAAATATGGGTCATAAACAGCAAATCAAAACTACAAAATATACAACACACTATTACCCCTTTGATTCATTTCTCCATAGTACCTTTTATTACCTAATAAATGTACATGATTATCTATTTGAAGATTTGTTGACTCCTCAAACTGGAAGGAGGGGAGCTAGTGTGAATATTCATAAAACTTTATTTTCTAAAATACTTTACTGCTGTAACTGACGTGATTTTAAAAGAAAAGTGGTCAGAGAGTTGTAGAGTCAAACACTACACCAGAAGCATACACTTTTCTCTGAAATGCACCTGAGGGGATTGTAGCTCTCAGGCCAATGCCTCAATGAGATGCCCATAGACGTTACCTAGCTCTTTTATTTGCTAGTTCATTTGCTTTCTTTTTAGAGAAATGGCCACAACTACTACATTTTCAACTTTTCATTCCAGTTCCGAGAGGTAGATTTTCTAGATAAATGAGGATGAATTTCTGAAGTAATCTGATGTGGAGTATGTGTCAATGGCGGGTATCTATTCTAATTGATCCTGCGGCAAGCACAAGATGTTCAACACAGTGGTAAACAAAATCGCAGTGAGTCAGGAGCATAGTTATGAGAACATAGTTATAAACGTGTATCTAAGCACAGGTAGAGTTGAAGCACTGGGATATGTAACTATATTTCCTATGGCTACCTGAAACTTAAACTCTTCTGAGGCCTCCATTAAATATTTTTCTTTCTGTTAATGCCATAAGGATCCTAACTATCTGGTAACTATAAAGTAGGAGCTATTTCTGAAAATGAATTAGAAAGCTGAGTAGTAAGTCACTTCTTGGTTTTCTTAGTTCCTTGGAAGTGATCTTATTTCTGGCTTTTATCAGTGCTTTGTAACTTCACTTATTCACACAAACAAAATAAACTGGTTGATGTCTCTGAGGTCACCATTTGTTCAGCACATATTCTTAGCTGGTCCCTAAAGACTGCATGGCTACTTACAAGAGATGAGTAAGGGAAGCTGAGAATAATCTAGATAGTTTTCACAGCAGGCAGAATAATAATTACACAAATCACCCTTCTATATCAAGTATTACTTTGATCAGTTTTTCATGCCTATATCTTGTAATATGAGCAAATACTTTGAAGATAACAATGCACAATGTCCTAACCATTGTTACTCTCCTACAATCTTGTTTTGAAATTTTTTATCATTATTTTTATTGTTTTTTTCTTTAAAATGAAAGAAAAAATAATACCTAAATTAATGGTCTTTTATTTCCTATTTTGAATATTAAAAAGCAGATATCTATTTCAGACCTAAGGAGGAAAAAAAAGGAAATATTAGGAAGTGAATGTCATTTGCTTTTCAAGATAATATAAAGATTTGAATAGGGAATTGGTTTACACCTCATCAGGGAGATTCCTATTACTCAGCCAGTAGCTACTGTTTAAAATTTGAAAACTGTCCATGGAAAACCTTCAAAGTAGGTGATAGAATATCAGTGTACCATTCCTTCCTTGCACTGAACTAACTTTGTGGACATGACCAATTGTCTAAATTTCTTGGCTCCCAGATTATCTATACATATAGGAAATGGAATACTGATAGTGTAAACTTCAAAGAGGACCAGTTTGATAAAGTATATATGTCACTTTTTCAGGTCATCTAATAATAAGGCAATGATGTAACTCAGTGGTAGCCACATAAAGTTAGCAATACAATTGGAGCCAAGGATATAGCTCAGTGGCACAAGTACCTGCCTGGCAAATGCAAGGTCCTGAGTTCAATCCCTGGTACAAAAAAAAAATGTGGGGGTGGGGATTTAGCTCAACAGCATAAGTGCCTGCCTTGCAAGCGCGCAGATGTGAGTTTGATCTCCAATGCAAAAAAAAAAAAAAGTTATATTCCTACACAATGAAATACTACTCTCCTAGAAAGAAGGATGAATTTGAACTTTTATAAGAAAATGAATACAATCTTGAAAATAATGCTAAGAGAAATAAAGTGACTTAAACACTGAGTCATTTCCCTCACAAATGAAATCTAAAGTACTACGTAAATAAATTAAAAAACAAAGCAAAAGATAGATAAAAGGAAACCAGGAGATAGATCTACTACAAATGGGATGGGAACCAGGAGATTAAGGAAAGGAGGAAAGGGGGAAAAAGATGTAAAAATATTAAGACGTGCTATGTACCTAATACACACAATAAAATAGTCAATATGCATCACAAACATGTAAGGATAAATTTAAAAAGAAATAAAACCAATATTTTATAAATATGCCAAGTCTAATTTTCCACAGTTTAGATAATCATAATTGTTCATTTGCCACTGTGAATTCTATACTTGTATGATATCATGACAAGTAATCTGAAAAATCTTTGTCCTTTGGTAGTAAACAAAATTAATTTTTACCTGGTATTTGCTAGTCAACTGGATCTAAATGGTAGGAAATAGATATAAGAAGCTTTCATGTCCTTTAATAGTTTGTGTCTAAAAAGTTGCTAGATTAAGACATACTAACTATGCCTAATGCAATGGTTGTGCACTGTGGGCAGATTTGCTGCCAGGAAATATATATTTGGTGATGTTTGGAGAAATATTCTTGGTTAACCCAGCAGGTGGACATTGGGACAGAGGTTCTATTGATATCTAGCCAGGGAAGCTTCTGAAGAGGCACAGGGCAGCCTTCTACAACAACTGTATGGCCAAAAGTGTCAATAATACTGGAGGTCAGTGGTAGAAGATTCACCTAGTTTTAAAATAATTTTGAAAGACACTCATTAATTTTGTCAATCTTAAATATAAACATACAGAATTTGAGCCCGATGAGTTTTGCTCCATAAACTGATATGCATGTATTAAAACTAAATACAGATGCAATCTTTTTGCCTACTTTAATGGACTGAAATTTATTATATTTCATGTAGAAATGTACTCTTCTTATCTAAAATATTTACCCAGTGTTAAGATGGCAAATTATGAGAGAACTAGGATCAAAGCCCTAGTCTGACACAACATTGTCCTATACTTTGGCAATAATGTAACATGAGAAACTTACCTGGTCTTCTTCCTGCATCAAAGCTATTCTTGTTTTTCTTCCAAGTAGCTCTGCTGCATCTCCAGCTCCTTTCACGGAATGATTTGGTTTCCTTTTTGCTCAACAGATATTATAGCAAAAGAGAAATAGAATCATTTATTTGGCAAACCAGTGAGCAGTCTGAGAGTACATTTTATTGAAACAGATGGAAGTGAAAATATTTCTCTTTTTTTATATGACTAACACAATGAAGTAATAAAACAATCTGAGAAAGGCCTATGTAACACCAGTCACTGAGTGAGATAAATGTGCATGTATGTAATTGACAGAATTAACTGGGTGTTCAGCTTCATGAAGACACAGTGCCAGACCTGTAATTGAACTCAGTTGTTTAACTTATGAATATGAATGTTTTGAATCTGCTGTATTGAGATATGCTTCAAATGCATCTAGTTGTTTTGGAAATAGTACATAAAGATCTTAAATAATATTAAGTACATGAATGGCATGTTGTGGTTATAAAAGTGTGAAATCATTACAAAAGAATGAAAAATTGTATATGTTTTCTAACAACAAGATTTCTAAGATTGCTCTGTGTAATCAAGGTACCATTACGTGGCACAATCAATTTTCACATTGCTTTGATATTTCATATTTCTTAATCTGCCAGAGAAAGAGAGCAGAAAATATAATTTTTTATGAGCTTAAAAATAAAGGAGAATGTAGCAATCCATTTGGGACCCCTACTATCACTTAGGGGTTGTTATTATTCCCAATCCTAGTCTTAATAAATTTTTCTACTAAAAATAATAACAATGAGGAGTTGAGGAAAAGTTATGTTGCTTCCCATTATAGTGAACACACATTATCTGAAAATAAAGTAGTACATAGCTGTTAATGCAGATATTCTGCAATTTCTAATTGAGGCACATGTATGACTGTAAGACTGCTAGATCATTGTTACCAAATTTTGATCAATTTAGGCGATAACATTGAGATGGTGATTAACACAAATAGTCTCTGATGTTGTGGTCTGCAAAACAGCCACAATTTTAACAGCACCAGATTTCTGTGGCTCTATTTATTATTTTACCATAAAAATATCTTAAGAAATGCTACTCAAAGGAAGCTTATGACCTCTGGGAAGATTCATGACTATGTATTAGGATCCCAGTGGGAAATTTTCAATAGCCTGTTGTTTGTAATAGGTAAGGTTTTCCTATAATCTTATCACTGTGCATTTCACTACCTTTATAAAGATAAATGTTCAGGTAGCCAAAGAAACTTAACACACATTTCAACATGTTAATGCCTTTATCATATCAACATATTTTGTTCAACAATATAGTAGATTGTGTGAAATATCTCTTAAATCAACAACAACAGTGATTCCCTGGGAGATAATAAAAATTGAATATTGAAAGCAGTGAAATAAGGAAATAAAAGCATATTAAAGTTAAAATTTTAGTTACTGTTTTACTGAAAAAAGTTCCAAGGTCATAAAAATTTTGAGCTGAGTACTGTGATGTTTTATATGTAATTAAAAAAAACCCACAGATGGCATTACTGTCAGAAGATTTGAAAACTGAGAAAGAAAATCTATATCTATATGAAGTGTCTATTTCAGGAAGGACAAATTGCTATCTCATTTGTGAAAAGTAAAATTATCTAGCATAATTAACCTTTCACAAGCTTACCAAATGAAGCCCTGGAACTGGGTACTTGTAAGAGAATCAGGTCAGACAGAGCTACTGGCAACATGAATATTCAGCCTTACTAACAGCCAGGTTAGTCGTAGAAAGGGGATACCCATGGCATTGGTCAAATTCAATCTATTCCTGCCAATATTAATCCCTACTAATAAACTTGAAGAACAACCACTGAGTTATTCCAAAATAAGTAGAATTAACATCCATGGAGAAGAACGTAATATCCACTTGATTATTGAGTTCCTCATTTATAAGTAGAGAAATTTTTAAAATTTTCATCAACACATAGGATAGAAATATTCTTACGTTCAGACACATTTGGTCTATATAATCTCTGCTCAAGCCACCTTTTCTCCAGACATCCAACCTTATGAACTGTAAATTTTTAACAAATCCCCAAACCTTTATCTATGAACTGATGAATCACAGGAATAACTCAGAATTTATGCTTACTGTAATTATTTCCTAGCTCCATGGACCTTCAGAGATAAATACACGAAGATGCTTTCATACAGAAATCTGTTTCTATCAAGTGTCAATGTGTGTTTCTCAGAACTCTAGAAAAATGGTTCAAATATTTTTTTTTCTCAGTCACCTGGTTACAAGAAATTCCATGAATTCCAAATGGAGGGAAATGGCATGACCAACTTCTGCACAACATCCACTGAAGAAATCTGCTTATGAAACTCACTTGTGAATTTAGCCCCTGCTACACTCAGTCTTATAGAGACAACTTTCCATTGATGTTCTGCTGTTGACACCATAATTCTAAGGCTTAGATAATGTCCAGATCATAAAAAGGAGCTGTGCCTCATGGTTCTCTGCTACAATTTAGGCTTCCATTTTTATGGAAACTCATAAGAAAGGTAAAACCTGCCTATCAAGAGAGGCATATTTCAAACTTTCAAACTTTAGGGACATCTGCTATAAATTTCCTACCATGATTTGCAAGAGTCATTATTCAGCATCACAATCTGGCATAGATATTTCAAGAACATGGCATCTGTGCTATAGTCATACCAGTCATAGCCAAGAGTCTTCTTTTGGTTAGGACCCATTCAAAATCATCAGCCTTTGGGTCAGTCATAAGGTAAAGACATTGCAATAATACGTCCAGATATACTATTTCTTTATCTTGAAAAATCCATAGTATTTCACAAATGTGACTCCTATTTGAGTTGGAGTTTGCAAAGCAAATATTTTCTGGAAGTTTTGTCTAAAATGTTACACAAACCATATCATACTATTTCAGCCTACAATTTATTCCTATCACTGTTCTGGAACTAACTGTAGCACACACTTTCGTTCTTCAGCTGCTTTCCACAGACTTCACCTGTGTTTCCTAGGTCCTCCTGATGATTTAGCATGGGAAATCTGCAAAAATTCAGTCAACCTGAAACCAGGTGCAATCTGGAAGTACAGGAAAGTTAATGTCCCAAAGGTTGTATGTAAGTAATTGGGGCTAGGCAAAACCAGATGTATGTTCAATCAGAAATTTGGGGGTATGTGTTATAGGCTCACAAAAATCCCAAGTGTACCCTATATTTCTGCCTAATTTCAGGCAGCTTTGATGGAATGGCTTGAAACCTGTAGAAAACTACATAAATTTTATGCATCTGCAATTTAGAATTAGGAACATCTAGCAGCTGATGATGGAGCTAATGAAATCATTTTTTTTTTTTTGCCATTTCTTAGGTGAATAATTCTGTGGCATGTTCTCTGTAACTGGGAGACTGTCCACCAAATTGACTCTTCTTCCCTTCATATTTTGCTCCTTTCAGTCATTCAATCCTGTTTCTTGGATCACTTCCAACATGAATTACTGCTGTGTGTCAAGTTCTACTTTACAGATTTGACACAAGATAACAAAAATGGACCATGGATGGGATTTCTGAGGGTTTTTTTTTCCTTAAGGAGCTGATGTCATTTATTTCTTGCTTTCTAATATATGTCTTACAAAGGCATCTAGAAAGTTCTATTTTCCATTTCAGCATGTTCTTTGGTCATGACATCATCACAAAGTAGATCAGAATGCTGCCTTAGGGATTTGGGGAGGACTAAATTTCCTGTGGACTAAATTATGGGTTTGGAGGTTCAGTTATGACAAACTAACAGACACCTGCTATAGGATGTTAGATGTCTGCAGATACCCTTGCCAAATAACTTCTGGGGCTTTCTGATCATTAGGAAAGAATTGGAAAAATCCAGATTAATAAGTCCTGGGGCAGTGGTGATTTGCTCAAGGAAAGAATTTCCATCTGGAACAGCAGCTGTGACCAGACTCATCATCTGACTAGGCTTATGGTAATCAAATATATTTTCCAAGAGTCTTCTGTCTGTACAGGCCAATCATGGTAAATACTAGTGTTAGGAATCATAACATTTCTTTCAGCCCTTTGTTGCTATTCCTCAGACAAGTGATTTGTTTTTGCTTACTATGTTAATGGAGTTCAAGAGAATTTTCTGAGCTAAGTTTATTAAAATAGACTTTATTCCATCAGTGGATACAGTTCATAAGTTTTTATGATTATCTACTGTCTCCAAAAGTACAGTTTTACCAAAGATGTTCCAGGGATTCTACTGGGTTCCAAAAAAAGAATTTGACCAGTCTCCGCTTCATACCTAAAGCAGGAAATTTTGAGGTTGCTTCTGCCTTTCTCTGTTCTCCTGGAGGCTAGACAAGCTGTACTCCAAGTCTCAGCCTCTCCATAGATATGGCACATGACACAATGCTGGGTTCTGAGAACTCAGAAGTACCCAAAGAGGACTTGACTAATCGAGTAAACTTGGCAGATTTGAGAAGAAAATATTTGGCTTTGCCTTTTGCCCTTTTTCTTTTTACTAAATGCAGAAGCAGTGCCCAAGAAGTATAGCATAACAATGTGCTTTGATCTTAACTGCTTATTACATTTATTAATAGTCTGTGAAACAGTAGCTTCTGGTAAGTCATTTCTCTAAGTTTTTCCCCCCATAATCGTCATGATTCATATATGTAACTGAATGGATGGACCATCCAAATTGCGCTAGTTTCTAGTCAAACCCATGACCATAGAATCTAGTCATACTGGAATAGCACAGGTATTTCTTGTTGCCTATTTCCGAGCTATACTGCTATAGGGATGGAAGTTACATTGGAAAAAACAACAAAAACAACAAAACGAAACTAGAATTTATCGTATAACCAGTGTATAGATCCTTCAAGTAAAGAAAAATAATTCAACATGTTCTCAACAGATGGCATTACCCTCATACGGGGGACCCTGTTGGATGTCTTATAATACAGAAAACCCATGAAACTGCCAGGCCTTAGAGAAGAAATTGAAAATGTGTGTGCTGCAATCTCAAAGACCATGGTTACACAAGCAGCAGATGTCTAGAAGCTGACGGCCATCACTCTGAGAACCTCTCCTCATTGTAGAGGTCAAAGGTACCTTGCATTAATTTCATGATATTTCAATAAATTTAGTATTAAAATATTTATACAAGCTGTTTGTTTCCTTGAAGTGGATGTACATTTTTGGCAGACTCTGCATATACCACAATATTATTGCAAGTGTATTTCTTAGTATTATGGTAAAGCGTTATCTTCTGTGTTATTATTTTACCCATATCAATATAAATCAGTATTTATGGATGGAAACTCATGATAAGTTTTACATAACAAACATTTATTTTTAATAAACTATTTCATTTCTTTTTCTCTATAGAAATAGATTTCTTACATCTCAGATTTAATCTAGACTACTATCAAGTATATATTTTATGAAGTAACACAGTAAATTAAAATTGAAAGTTTAGTAAGCCCTTTCTAAATGCTTGGAGCTCAGTATGGTTTAGATTTTAGATTTTTCTATTTTAACATTTTTGAATATACAATAATGAAGTATCTTGGTGATGGGACACAAATCTAAAAATAAACTTCATTTTAATTTCATTTATGCACTATACATGCAGTCTAAAAGTAATTTTATTTATTAAGCTAATTTTATTGATGTATTTTAGATATGCACATTGATCATATTCATCATAGGGAATTTGTATATACATATAACATGTATTGATTCTTTTTCTGCCAACCCCCTCCCGCTACTTTTACCTCTTCCCCCTTTCCTTATCTACAAAAGCTTTGTTTCCCCTCCAAAAATAGTTTTGTACCCTATTATTAGTGCCCCTCTGTGTTGACTGAAACCTGTCACAAGTGGTCAGGTGTGGAACTTTCCACTAGTGGTATTATGCTGGCACTCAAATGGTTTTGGATTTAGAGAATTTAGGGTTTCAGATTGGAGATATTCTACCTAAATTTGCATCTATCCCAGCAAGTACCTCTGCTGAATTCAAAATACCTGTTAAGTATTTTAAAATTTCTGTCATATATAACAACATTTCTCTTTCTTTCATTTGGTACCACTGACACTCATGCCCACACGTTGTTATGGCTTGTGTCTAGATGCTCCCCCAAAGCCTCCTGTCATCACAGGTGGGGCTTTTCAGAGGTGGCTGGACAAACTGCATGCCCTACAGACACCTGCATACTTCCCAACCCACTTCATACCTGAGCTTGCCATAGGCTCAGTTTTGTCAGGGAAAGCATTATAGAAGTTGCACGGCCTTTCTGAGAGCTTCTTTAAATAGACAAAGTGTCATACCTTTTTATTCTTCTTTCTGTCCTGTGGTCTGGTGTTAGAGCTCGAACTGGAGATTAAGACACCAGCGTGGACAATATTAGAGTACAGCAAAGATAGAGATTAGTAAGATAACTGATGTTTGAGACCTTTAGGAACCCATTCCAAGTCTTAATGACCTGTTTTTGGTCTATTTTTAGGTAAGAAAGAAAACAATTATTTTTATTTAAATAAATATTAGTATTTGCTTGATAATACAGGCATACTTAATTCTGTTTCACTTTTCAAGCTAACTATCTCGATAAAGTTTTTAAAGGATTTTTAGGCAAGATGGGAAGAATTGGGTCTGCTTGGAGTCCAGGAAACGTTCAGCCAGCACAAGCTAAAGAGCTAAGCTAAAATTATTCACTAGCATCGTTAAGAGCATTTTAGGTAGAACAACTGTTCTTTGTGTAGTATTTTCTTATATTTTAAAGGCATTTAAGGTTATTAGCATCTAAGATCTAAATTCCAGTAACATTCCAAAATGAAAGAAATGCCAATATTACATGTAGTCAGGGTTTGCAAGGAAAACTATTTCATACAGCACATAATTTATAGAATTATTTTATAATACTCACCCAAAGAGTCAAACACCAAAAGTGCAGATAGATTTTCTATCTGTCCACACAATAAAGACTCCAAAGAATTCAGCTGATGGCCTGTATCCTATGGCAGTGTCCTGCATGATTCCAGTTGAAGACCCACCTAGAGCCCATGACAATGGTTTCCCCCTGCCAGCAGGTCCAACTGGAGTTTAGAGAAGGACAATACTCATGTAAGTCTGTGTCATGGCCCTGCACTGGGAAGGCCGAAAGGTCAGCAGTGGAAGCTAAATATCTATGCCAGAGGGATGAAAGACCTGTGTCAGTAGGCAGAAAGATCTGTACTAGAGTCAGAAAGTAATGCTCAAAGGAAGGACCAGAGCTCCCCTGAAAATTACGACAGCCATTCTCAACAACAATGAGGTCCCAAGCTCCTCTGATCTTAAGAATTCTTATCGGGAAGTCAGCGTGACAAGCTTCTCCAGGAGACTGAACAGCACACATCTTCCTTTGGAGCCAGCAAGCAATGCTCAAAGTAAGGACCAGAGCTCCTCCAAAGTGAACCACAGTTATTCACTGTGACAACAATGGCCTGAGCTCCTCTGATGCTGAGAAAGTCAAGCTCATATCAGGAAGAAAGTTCAACAAGCTCCTCCATGAGAACCAACAGCAACAGGAGAACGAGCAACATCACTTCTTCCTCTCCAGTTCTCTCTGTTATTGTTATTGTTATTGTTATTGTTATTGTTATTGTTATTGTTATTGGAAACAATTCCCAGGTGGGCACCTAGCACTACCCTGATTCAGTTTGGCTGGGTGTTACAAGCTGACCACTAGTTGTCAGTCCACCACACTTAAAGAAGCCCTTTGAAACTGTAGCATATCCAGTTTTAAACCACTTCTTTAGACCATGATTTAGTCCACAAATTCTGACTCCATTTCTTCTGGTCCCATTCATTAGTAATATTTACATAAGAGATTTGGCAAACAAGAATTCAATTCATGTTGTAAATTGGCAGCTATAGGATTATATGTTAACTTTTATGTTTTCATTTTCATCCTGTGGCTGAAAGTGATAAGAAATTCATTTAGTACAGCCACAAAAGGTTACCAAGTTTCTAATTTTATTTTGAATAAAAACATTTGGAAGTTGGTTTTCCATCCCTTTTTTCTATAGTATTCCAGTAAGAAGCCATAATCCTCTCACTCATTTTTGTTTTATACACATTGCATCTTTTATAAAATCTAATCATTAAAAGGTACTTAATGTCTTGTGATCACAAGTGACAATAACATGTTGGGTCAGAGCATGTTAAGGTTACCAGAGTCTCAAATTACAGTACATGTTTTAATTTTGTGATCTCAGAGCCAGTGGAACAGGAAAAAAGTGCCAGATATACCCCTTTAAGGGTCATATCTGCAACTAAAGCTAGCACCAATTTCTGAGTTGCAACAGAATCAACTCAAACTCATTTCATATAAAAATGTATCAACTGAGATTAATCTCCAAGAATCTGAAGAAGGAAGTAATTCTCCAAAGATTTTCTGGAGGTTACACAGCAAACATAAACCACCGCTGCAGTTCAGTACAGTCGAGGGTCATTAGTAGGCTCCAAAGAATGTAGGGACAGGACATGATTACTCCATTGTTACCATGGATTCCAGGAACCGGATTTCATTTCATTTCCAACTAATGCCTCCCAAGCTGAGGTCTCACATGGGTTTTCCTAGTGAAATATTTTTGATTCTACATACATATGCTTTTTAAAAATATAGGTATTCTTTTGAGGTTGTTAGGTGTGAGGTGGTTATGACAAACCACTTTCCACCATAGATCATTACCCCTTCATCTCTCTAATATTCATTAGCTACATAATGAAATTTGTTGTGTTTCAAGAGTTTTATTGGGATATGTTTTGCAAAATATGCACTACTTTGATTATGATGGAAACTGACAATTGGTCATGTATCACTTGTATTTTTTAGTATTGTATGCTTTATTTATATTTATTGAGAATATAAGCCCTTTTGTCATATTTGTTATGAATATACTCTCAACTCTTGACGTGATATCTATTTTTAATTTTATGCATTTAAATCTTTTCTTTTTAAATAATATCTTTCACTTCATTGAATTTTATCATGAGCAAGTCTAATACCAAATCAAGTAAACATTTATCTGTATTTGATTTTGTTAATGATAGCTTTGTTGATTCTAATTACATAAATTCTTAAGTCATTATAGATTTACTATTATAGTACATGATAAAAATTGAAGTTATAGTTTTTTCTCTCCTCCAAGTTTCTTAATTTTCCAATAACTATTAATAAATAGTAACCTTAGAATAGTTTTCAGATTTTTAAAAGGCATAAACAAAATAAGCAAAGGCTTTGCCTTTTTTATTCTGTGTTTAATTTGGTACTAATTGCATGGTATTTTATATCTTATAATTATATCGTATTCAAATTTTATAAACTACAGTCAACATACTTATACTTTTATATTATAAAATGTAATTCTATAAATATCTTACTGAGTCATAGAATGCTACAGACTTAATTTGTTATTTTTTTGCATTATGTTAGTTGTTTTCAAAAATTTATTTTTCTCAGTATATAGTTGTAATACATAATGATCATATTCATTCTGGGAAGTACATGCTTGTACCTGATACATCATTGTTCTTTTAACTTCACTTTCTATTTCCCTACCTCCATCTCTAAAATTCTTTCCTTTTTGCAAAAGATCCATTTCCCTGTTGCTTATCTCTTATTTTGCTCAGTAAGTTATTTATAGTTTGTGTTTCTCATATAATCTCCTCATAATTTGACTGAAATTTAATTATAATGAGACTGATTCTTTAAACTTATAAGAATTGGCATTCTTTTAATATCTTAGGAATAAGAAAGTCTATTTAAATCAAAATTTGTAGTAATTCATAAGATTTGCATACCTGTAAGTTGATAAAAAATTGAATCTTTCCAATGCTTGTCGTCTGAGGCCCCTTAATACCAGGTAGCTACTGCTGATTAATGAGTAATCAGTTGGACAAGAGAGATAAATTTTATGGAAATAAATTTTTACCTTAGCATCTTTCAAAGTTTGTTTTTTGCTACTGTAAATACATTTTTATATTCTACAGGGGGAAAGAAGCTGATCGTGACTGGCATACAGGAATATGGCTGGCTCTTCTGTATTTATGACCTACTCATGAGATTTTGCTCAATTCTCCTGCTAGTTTCAGGACTTTTACTAGATGCTGGTGCATGTTTTCGGTGTGCTTATGCTTCAGGATGATTTTGTCACTCTTTCTCCAGAGGCTACTCTCCGTGTTTATGTTTTGGTTTTATCTTTTATAAAAATGACATTAAATAAGGCTAATGAGAAGAATATTATGTGTGTAATAATATTAATTGGAATTTAATGCTTCATCCTTCATTTGTTTCATTAAAAGAGATAGTTTTAATCAAATTTAATTATACTGTAATCCATCAAATTCCAGGTAACAATCAAGAATCACTGGTAATTTTTCATTGACTTTTAACATGCATTGTCACTCATTGTAATAATTTATGAACATTTTTACTACACTCATGAAATGAATTAAAATATCTTTTCTCCTATTATAGCATTGCCTTTTTCTATCGAGGCCTACCTTGCACTAGAGACAATTTCTTTGATGTACTCTTGAATTAAGATCGTTGTTAGAAATGAACTCAGTCTCTGGTGTCACTTATAATCCTCTTTTAATCCTGCTTTGACATTGGAGATTTGTTTCTTTGTAACTTGAGTTGGATAATGTCTATCTTTGTTTTAGAGCTCTGAAGCAGTTGTTTATTTATCCAATATTTTTAGATCACATTCTGAGGGCATTTAGTTAATTTTTTACATTTTCATCAATGTTGGTAATGTAATTTTAATGGAAAAATTACACAAATAAAAATATGCTAGCAGAGATTAGTAATTCTCAAGCTTCAGTGTAAGTAGAATTAACTTTCAGAAATTCAAATTCTTGGCTCACTCTCCAAACATTTTGATCTCATAATTCCTTTAGTCCTAAACAGTGACGTCTGTAACGTTCCAGTTATGCTTTAGAAGAGTTAAGAATTTGCCTTGGGAAATTTATGATCATAGATTTCACATTGCGTTCTAACTGTGATCTCCCTATTTTGCTCCTTTGTCTCCTGTCCTAATTTTTCTTTGCTGTGCTCTTTCTTTAGATTTTCCATGGATTTATCTCTAACATTTATAAATACAATCCCTTGTACTTGATTTTATTTTTACTATTTACATTTTTATAATGCTTTGATTTTTTATTATTCCTCTTTTATTTTAAACTTGACTTGATTTTCTCAGTTCTTGAGTTGAATAGTCAACTTATTTCTTTTTATTTCTGTTTAAAAATTATGGAATACACTTTTCTGAGTATGATGTGTTCATCTTCCATGAGATTTAATAGTGTCCTAATTTAAGCTTTCTTTTAAATGTCTGGAATCAAATGTGGGTTTTCTTTAATGCAATGATATTTAAAACATTTTATTTAAGGGCCGGGGATTTAGCTCAGTGGCTTAAGCGCCTGCCTGGCAAGTGCGAGGTCTTGAGTTTGATCCCCGGTACAAAAAAAAAAAAATTATTTATAAGTTTTAATTAATTTTTATATTTTTGGTCTGTTTATGCTTTATTACATTGTAAGCTGATCCTAAAATTAAATTAAACATTACTATTCATATTTTCAAGGGAATTATTAATATTTTCCCTGTGGCCTACCATACCATCCATTTTTTTTCAGACTGTGGCTACTTAAAATTGAAAGTTTCAGTTTCATAAGACACAAATTTTAAATTTACTCTATTATTTTCATTATTTTTATTTACTCTATGTGTATTATGTCAAAAGTTTCTTATGGCATATGGTGTTCCACCAAAAAATTATGTTTCTATTAATTTAGTATATTTTCTCTAAGAATTACTGTACATAATTTGATGCATTTTTTTGTCATTTAGATTTACCCAAATATTATATGAAAAATACTACATTTTGTGTTTTACAATAGCTCTTAAACCAATTAAGATATTAAATGTGATTTTTCTTAACTTCTACTTGGTCTCAAGTATTTTCCTACATTTTTTCTTATGTTGATATGTTTGATTAATCTCTGCATGATTTTGTTTTTAACAATGATTTATGAATTTATTGTTAAGAAGAAGGGTTAGAAATAAGATCTGTGCTTTTTACAAAAATTTTTACCATAAAATTCTTCTATTCAAAAGTGTATTAATCTAATTACTTTTATTTACTTCACTATATAGAAAAAACACAAAATAAATGTCTAAATGATACATTGCTTTCTTTTTAATCCTAAAATGCCACCCCCAAATCCTTATCATGCAGTGGGTTTTACTATCTTCTGAACAGTGTTCTCTTCTTAAAGAGTAGCCTCTCATTTGCTCTTTTCTGTACTCCAAATTATTTTTCCCCGCAGGGATGCAATTCACTGTGTGTTGTCTTGTGATCCTAGTTGATTAGTCCACCGGTAGGCTCCTGAACAAAGCCAGGCACATTTGACTACATTACACATTTTTTTGAACCAGAACTGTGTCAAAAATAATATTATACTGTATTTTACATTTACTTAGTGAAATATATATTGGGTTGAAAATTGTGAATCATAAAGTATGGGAAGTAAGATGATTTGTGTTTCTATACCCTTGAAAAAGTACCAGTCTAAGACATGAAATGTGAAGCAAGTTGAGAGAGATGTAAGAGTAGTCCTACTGGTGTGAATTCTAAACTCGTAACACCTCTGAATTCCAGCTGTTCCTCTGCCCGTCCTGTGATTGTGTCAGTACCCCAAAATGAACATGAAAAGATGCCTTATGATCAGGGTCAGTGGGCTTCAGGAGCCCTTTAAATAATTAAAATCCTCAAGACTATCATGTTATTTAAAATTAACTGATGGAGGCTGAGGCAGGAGGACGTCAAGTTTGAGTCCTTGTAATAAAAACTGCTAAAAATCATTCAAGTGAGTCTTTATCACTTTCCATCAAGAAAAGTTCATAGGTTGAAGAAGTTTAATATGGGTTGATTTGAAAATATTCCAATGAATTAATTAAGAGAACAAAAATAATGTTCATTCCATTACTGAAAATGGTTCTGAAAATAAGTAACACTAGTTCTGACCTTAAAGGAATCTGAAAAGTGCCAGGGTACTTTTATTTGAAATGTGACCTTTTCCAAAGTTGGTCTATTGTAGCTCATCACCTTTCAACTTAAATGAAACAATTTGCCAATTAGTGCAAAGTTTAGTATGTTTCGTTTCAATTTAGAAAAAAAAATGTCGTGTATTAAAGGACTTGAAGTGGTGATTGGAATAGACCTGAATTACATTAAGTGCTTGTATAATAGCTGTAGCTCATTAAGGAAAAGAAACAATAAACAAAAGTAACATCTACGTCATTACAGAGCAGGAAACAAAGATATCCAGCAATACGACATGCCATTATTGAGTATTTTGGGCAATTTTTATAATTAATCAGAATTATGTAATGTTTCATGTTTTATGAGTTTAATGTTTTAGAGAAGACATTAAATGTCTTACAAAATCCACATCAAATGTTTTGCTAATTTTCCTGTGATTCTGAAAAGCAAAGACACAAATTGTAGAAAAGTTAATTTTTACAGTCCTTAAAATTTTTAGGACTTGATCAAGAAGATTATTTATTTTACTCTTTTGGCATCCATACAGTTTTTCTAAGAAAAATGTCCTTAATTTGAATTTAATCATGTTTGAGTGTCTGAAATTGGGAAAGGAAAAAAATCACTATTCTGTAAATGAAATTTATATTAATTTCTTTATAAATAGGTGACATATTTCAATATTAGCAGCGTTTATGGTTTTCATCATCCATAGAAATGATATTTGTTTTTTTAAAACATGCAACCTAAAAGGTTATTTGTACTTACAGGGATTTCAAAGTTATGGTAGTAATTAGACCACCTGTGAGATGTTGAAATTTGCACATTAATAAAAAACACACATTTCCATTCCATAAATTCATTTTTTGATATTTTACTGTCAGCATTTCTATCAAATTATTTGTAATTTTTTGTCATTCATGCATTTAGAAACACAAGACATATTTAAGAACAAGAAAATGATACAGAGAAAAGAAATATATAATTTTTTCCAAAATTGTTTTCATTATACTCAGTATTTCATAAACAAGGAATTAATTTAAGGTTTTGAAAGGAAGTATCTTGTAGTATGAATGTAAATATTTTTCCTGGTTTCCTGGGGATAATTCTGATTAGTTCCTGTTTTCTTTCAATAATTATTGAAACATTCCTTTTCTCTCTTGAAAGTGTTTCAGGGGCCTGATAAATGATATATTATGTATTGTGAGCATAAACTCACAAGAAACAAATTCAGTCTTTAATTTGGAGGAGAAGAAATGGAATGTTTGTTTTGCTTTAATTGTTTCCCTGCAAGATTCTTTCATTTCTTGAATGTGAAAAGACAATGAAGATTTTCTTTGACATTTTCTTTAGCATTTAAGAGTATCAAGGTGTCATTTTATTTGACATTGAACATATTGAAAAACACAGAAGAACTCACAGTAATTTCTTGATGTAATTAAGAGATCTTTAAGGTGGAGCAAGAAAATTTATTTTTTCCCTGTCTCCATTTTTAATTTAAATAATCTGTACAATAGCCATAATCTAAAATCTAAAAAGATCATAAAAAATCAGGTGGACAGGATATAGTCTGTTATTTACCTTAGTGCGATATTCCAAGATCTGAGAAATAACCACTTTATTTTCTTTACTGGCAATGTGCTTTATTTTCCAAGTAAAGCACAATTTGATTGAAGAATGAATGGGAAATGAGTAGACTGAGTTATACAAAAATACCAAGTTTGTATATGAAGTTGAGAAAGGTGGCATTGTGAAGACACAGAGTGTTCTAACAAAATGTCACGAAGTAAGACTGCAAATATTTTCACAAATTGAACCTAACAAAACCATTTTATAATATAATTTTTTTCCTTTTAATGAGAATAAACCAAACAAAAAAAAAAAACCCAAATAAAGCCAATCAGAAAAGAACAACAAAAGCGATACTGGACTTCAAAACAAGACAATAGGGAATTAACAATGACTACCACAATGTCTCTTTCTTCAAAATAACTGCCCACAGACATCAGACATAACAAAATCAAACGAAAATAAACCAGAGCAAAGAAACAAGCAAAATAAAATAATGAAAGCATTACAGGACTTCAAAACCAGATAATAGGAAACCAGCAATGACTATAGTATATCTTGTTATCTTCAAACTAGCTGTCCACACCATCAGACAATACAAAATAATTTTGCCATGGTTCTTGGTTAATAGGAACTTCTACAGGAAACAAAATAAGCAAATTATGCAATGGTACTACTTATTGTCAAGAAAAATGCAATTGCAGAAATAGGCCTATGTTGACACAAGTAAATGTATCATCTCATTGTGTCTCCCCAGCCATCAAACTTTAGATTGCCCTACACGGATGCTTGCAGGAAAAGATCTTACTAAGCATGAAAAATGTTTCAACAAACTTCTCATTAAGTGAATATTCACTTTAGGCAGGTAAGTGATAAAAACTACTTTCTATATTTTATTGGTACTTCATGTCTGAGATTTTTAATTTAATGAAGAATGGATCATCATTTTTGATTTGCTCTTCTCCCTGTATTATCTGAGATCAGCTCTCTGTGACTGTAACAAGATAATGGATATAATAAACTAAAAAGGACAAAAGCATTATTTGGTGGCAGTTTTGGAGATTTCAGTACATGGTCTTTGGCCCTGTTACTTTTGGGTCTTTGGCAAGGGATTAATTCATGTTATGAATGCCTAATAAAAGCCGCTCATTCACCTCATGGCCCCTGAGAAACAAACAAAAAGAAAGACATTGGAAGGGGCAAAAGCCCACAGCACCTTGGAAGGTACATCTTCAGTGACCTGAGAACTCTGAAGAGGCCTCACATTTTAGAGGTTTGCACTCCTTTCCAATAGTGCCAAACTGAAGACCAAACCTTTAACACACAGTCCTTCTGGATAAATTCCAAATACATCTTATTTAGATGTACGTCAGCAGAGATTTTGTCTCCTGGTTTTTTTCTGAGGAAATACTAAAACCTTCCAGGTTAAAAATTATATGCCACTATTGCTTTAAAAATGGAAAAATGCCATTGCAAATATTGAAATTTCTATTATGAGTAATTTAAAGCAAACTTAAAAAGGAAAATAGCATTATGATATGAAAGGTACATAAGAAGTAGAATTGTCAATCATTAGGACCTTATGACTTGCATTGTATTAAAATTCACTAAAATTGGATCAAAGACCTAAATGTAAGACTTTGAAACTCTGAAGTCACTGGAAGAAAATACAGGGAAAGCACTTTAAGACATTGGTATAACTATTGAATTTTATTTTAGCTGTGACCCCAAAAGCACAGAGGAAGAGAAAGAGAGATAAAGAGAACTGAATCAAACTAAAAAGCCTCTGAACAATAAAGAACAGAGACAAGCTAGAGAACAAAATAGATTTGCCAACTAGTTCTCTGACAAAGGTTTAATATCCAGAAGATATAAAACACACCCCAATTTAATAACAACACAACCCAAGTAAGTAATTGGATTAACCCAATTTAAAAATGAGCAAATGATCAAAGTAGATATTTTTCAAAAGGAGAAATACTAACATGTAACAAAAATATGAAAAATGCCCAATATCTGTAAGCTTCAGTGATTGGTAAATCAAAACCCAAATGAGATATCACTCTAGTTATAGTGACTTGCCAAAAAACATATAAAAAAGTAATGCTTTTACACTTTTGGTAGGAATATAAATTAGTGAGGCCATTATGGAGGAGAAAATGGAGATAGCTAAAAAATTAAAAATAGATCTACAATATATATATGTTTCCTCCAAAAAATCAGCATATCAAGGAGAAACTTGCATGACCATGTTTATTATGGTACTAGTCACAAATACTGGTGATGTGGAATCAGCATAAGTTCCCACCAACGAACAAATAAAGAAAGTGTGGTATAAATACAAAATAGAATATTATTTAGCCATGAAAAGAATAAGGCCCTTTCATTTGTAGTAATATACATGTAACCAGCAGATATTATGCTAAATAAAATTTGCCAGATATACGAAGATTAATACTGTATGCTTGCTCTCATATGTGAAACTTAAAAAGCAAACAAACCAAAAAATATTGATCTGAATACAGAACAGTGATTATAAATTTTGGGAGGTTGGGGAGGCAAGATAAAGGTAGATTGGACTTGATCAGTGTCTGCTGTATGCATGAGTTGCTAAGTCACACAGAGCCATATTAATATGTACAACTAATGAACATTAACCAAATTATATTAAAACTTTAAATTACTTATATTCAAATGTACAAAAAAACCCAAATTTTCTAAAACTTTCAAAAGTTAAAACAGGGAACAAGTTTCTGTTTTTTAAATTTTTTTTTTTATTTTTAAGAGAATGAAACCAAATGAAATAAAACACAATAAAGCCAATCAAAATAAAACAGTGAAAGCAATTCAGGACTTCAACACAAGACAATAGCAAATCAACAACGGCTGCCATAATGCCTCTAGTCATCTTTGAAATGCTGCCCATACCATCAGTTATAATAACAAACCAAACAAAACAGAATAAAACCAATCAAAACAAAACAGTGAAAATGTTACAGGACTTTAAAGCAAAATAATAAGGCATTTACAATGACTACCACCTTCCCTTTTTGGACGTTTCTTCCCCTTTTTACTTTCACAATATCTATTGTACATTTTGGATCCCACTAACTCCTTCAGTTTTTTGTACTAGGGAGACAGCATAATGTTTACCTATGTAAATCCAAACCATTTCACCCATGAACATGATCACAAGTTGCATCCATTTACCTACAAGAGTCTTGTGATTATCCTTTACAGCTGAGTAGTTTTCCTTTGTATAAAAGTGTCCTATCGTTCTTATTCATTCTGCAGCTGATGGGGGAGCTATACCTGCTATTTCTTGTTCCTTGTTGCCTGGAGCATTGTTTTCTCTCCTTGGATTTTCAATCTATGAATTTTTTTCAAGTTTATGTGTTTCTTGTATACTGCATATTGATGGATCTTGTTTCTGGATCCACCCTGCTCCGACATATCCTTTCAACAGGAATTTTTTACACACTTGTGAGACATCAGGGGTTTGTCAGGTTCTCTCTGGGGATAGCAAGCTGAACAAGGATATGCAGTACTGCCAAATTTTGGAAGTTTCAGTCCATAATCAGCTGATTCCAAGGCAGGATGGCATGGCTGAGGAGCAGCTGTTCATGGCAACCACAAGCAACAAGAGCAAAAGGGCAAAAGCAACAAGTTACTGTTTTATCGTGGTTACCCTGACACCAGATCTATATTTAACAGCCCAATAGGAATGTAAACCACTAGCAACTTTCTGATACAAAATGGGATAACTAGTTTCAAAACTGTGAAATTTTCCATATACTTTCCAAGTACTTGAATCTTACCTTAAAAGTAATGAAATAATATAATAGACAATATGAGTATTAATTGGCATAATACAACTGTTTAATAATAACAAATCAGGGAATTATTGTGGATCCGTATAATGAAGTGAGATGTACACATTATAGAAATTTATTTAAAGCTATTATAAATTATGCATAACATAATGCTATATATCTATATATACATATTTATATTTATCTCCATAGTAATAAACATATGCACCTATTTATATATGCATATAAATATTTAATTAAATACATGCTGTAGTCAGGGTTTTCAAGGGAATAGATTTAGTACAGGACACATAATTTACAGAATTATTTAATAATGTTCACCCAAAAAGTCAAATGCAAGAGTGTGATCTGTCCATACACTAGAGACCCAAAGAATATAGCTGAGTACCTAGATCCGACTGCAGTGTCCTGCATGAGTCCAGTTAAAGACCTAGAGCCCATGGCATTGTCCTCATTGAGTCAGCTGGAGGCCTAGAGCCCATGACAATGTCTCATGCAAGTCTGTTTCAAGGATCTGCACTGGGAAGGCCCAAAGGTTAGTGGTAAAAACTAGAAAGCCTATGCCTGAGGGATAAAGGTCTATGCCAGCAGGCCGAGGGATCTGCATTAGAGCCAGGAAAAGACACTCAAGTTAGGGACCAGAGCTTCCCCAAAGAGAACTCAGTGACAGTGAGGACTTCAGCTCCTCTGATGATCAGAATATCTGAGGTCATATCAGGAAACCAGCATGACAAACTTCTCTAGGCAAATCAACAGCACACCATCTTCCCTTACAGTTCTCTCTATGCTGTTAGCATAAAGGTGGGCCTTTCACACTGAGTGCCTCCTGACTCAGGCCACTGGGTGTTCCAAGTTGACCATTAGTTAATCCACCACAACAGACACATAAATTCATATTATCAAAATATATACACACACATATAAATATATTAATTCATGTGTATTCACAACTAAAAGTCTACCTTATAAGCATATTACCAATAACTTATGAGTAGTATAATGAGAATTTTTTCTTAAGAATTATTAGAGAACTTCTACTTTAATGTATAATATTTATAATCTGAAAAATATTACTTCTATATTGAAGAGACTATCTATTATTTGTTTTTATTCTTGTGATTATGTCTTTCTACTTTCATGGCTCACAATGTCTGAATCGAGTATTTGGTTTAACACAGATGGTGGGGCCAAAGTGGTAATGAGTAATATTTTTCTACCACTTGCTCATATTCTCTGTTTAGTTGACACAGTAGCTTTTAGGTAGGAAATCAAATTGTTTTGAAGTGTTAATACAAGAGAATATACAGTCTGGTATATTATATTCAGATATAATAATTAAGGTTCCTTACCATATGCAAAGAAAGTTGTCCATCTCTAGGTTTGAAAGTTGATAATGGTATGAGTTTGCATTTTATTAAACAAAAGTACAATTTTACAGATGAAATTAGACCTCTGTTCACAAAATTGAAAAGAATGAAGACTGGGTTATCAACATATAGTTTTAATTGATCAATATTTATTTATAATAAATTCCAATGTTTTAAACAGTTGGTTATTTTAGTAATTTAGATTCTTATGTTTTGGGGACTATCCATATTCCAAAATATACATCAAATTCAAATATAAACAAATGTTGATATAAATATAAATATTCAAATATAAACATATGTTTAGGCTGGAGGTATAGCTCAGTGGCACGGTAACTGCCTGGTCCTGAGTTTGAGTCCAGATACCCCCTCCCCCCAAAATTTACCTAACTGTATTGTTCACGGTTTTTAGTTTTTCTGTTTCATGATATACTTTAAGAAATCTTTCATTGGTTGTGTGTGAACATGTGAAGGTGGTTTCAACAAAGTAAGACATTCAATTTAAAGTGTATAATATTCTGTAGTTACTTATAAAATTATGCAAATATCAAACTATTCTGGGGTCAATATACACAGCATTGAATATTATAACAAAAACTATGTTGAGGATTTTCAGTGTGAACATTAAAATTCATTTTTAATAAAATGATATTAGAGACTCATAAAATATATGAAAGAGCCAGGGAATAAGACACTTAGTCAACACTGACAGCCTCATTTTCTACTACAGTATGCTGCTATCAACTTTGGGTACAGCCACTACATTCACAGACTGACACTAAGCAAGGTCTTCCACACCAGCTGATGCAGGTTGGACATAATCTCACTATATATGGTCGCACTGATGACTGAATTTCATGTTGCATCTTTATGTCCTTAACTGTGAAGAAAGACTCATGTGCGTGTGTCTCAGCAGTGATGTGCAGTTTCCGTGCTTACATCCCAACTGTGAGCAACCTTAGCTAAACTGGTTCCTAGGTTCTATTTTAGATTCACAAGAATCTAACAAAGAAAATATCCCAAACAAGAGAAGAATATTCAAAAGTCATTGGGAAATAGGAAAGAGGCATTTATTAGTCAATCATTTAGCTGTTCAAATAAACATAGTTCTTTTTGCTAGACTAAACATTAAATGATAGTAAAATTCATGTATCTGAAATGATGAAGCTATGATTTCTACAAATAAAATGTGTCTTTTCTTTAGCTCCAAGTGTGGTTAACAAAAATTCTAACAATTAATGTGACTTACCTGTACGACAAATTTTGAGTGTTTTTACAATTAATTTTGTTTCTCAGTAGGATGTGTTCATGATACACAATAATTACATTCATCTTGGAGAATGGGTGCATGTAGATATCATGTTTTGCTCATTTTTACTCCTCTACCTCATCTTTCCTTCTCCTCCATTTCCCATGTGCCTTTCCCATCACCACAAACTCTTCCTTCCTGTTTCCTGAAATCTCCCTTTTATTTTGGTTGCTTTTATTTTTTGTATTTTGAGTTTCTTGTATGAGAGAAACCATGTTTCTGATGTATTTCACTTAGCATATACTGTTAAGCACCATCCATTTTCCTTCAAATGATTCAAATTTTTGTTTATGGCTGAATATACCATAAAGGTTTTCTTAATAGATTTTAATCCATTCATCTGTTAATGTGCCAATAAGCCATTTCTATAATTTATATAGTTTTACTTGTGCTGCTATAATCACTGTAATGTGATGATTTGAACTCTTTTAGGATAATACCCAGAATTGGAAAGTGCCCAATTGGAATTTAGTTTTTTGAGGAATCTCTATACTGATTTCCATGGTATAGAAGGGTTCTTTTTGTTCTTACAACGTCACCTGCATTTTTTTTTTTTAGTTCTTGATGATAACCATTATTTCTAGATTGAGACAAAATTTCAGTGTTGTTTTCACACTGAAAATGTGTCAAAGATGTTGAATCCTTTTTTCAATTATTTTCTGGTCATTCATTTTTCTTTTGAGAAGTACCTTTTCATTTCAATTGTCCATTTTTTGAGTGAGTCTTTTTTGGGGGGATGCTAAATTATTTTTAGTTCCTTTTATATTGTAAGTGTTAGTCCAAGGAGTAGTTGGGAAAAGCTTGTTATCATTTTGTAGGTTGTCTCATTAATCTTTTAGTTGTTTTCTTTGCTGTGCAAAGGATATATATTTGATATAATTCCATTTGTTGATTTTTGGTATTCTCCAGCAAGTGGGGTTCTTTGCAGATGATTTTTCTCCGTGCCTATAATTTCCAGATGCTTTTATTTATCTTTCAGAAGATTCAATAACTCTGTTTCTATCTCTAGTGCTTGTTCCACTGCCAACATTATGTTAAATAGGGAAAAACTGAAAACATCCCTTCTAAAATCAAGAACAAGAGAAGGTTTCTACTCTTACGGCTCTTGTTCAATATACTACTTGAAACTTTAGCCAGAGAAATTAGGCAAGAGAAAGAAATAAGAGGAGTATGAAAAGGAAAGAAAGAAGTCAGACTATCGTTACACAGATGATATGATGTTTTATATAGGAAACCCAAAAAAGTTCACCGAAGACACTTAGAGCTAACAAACAAATTCATCAAAGTCGCAGGATACAAAATTAACACATAGAAATCAATAACATTGCCACATACCAACAATTGACCTACTGAAAAAAATCAGGAAAATAACCCCATTCATGTTAGTTTTTAAAAATTACATTAAAATTAAATACCTAGGGAGTAACTGAATCAGATTTGTAACAAAAACTGTAGTACTCTGACAAAAACACTGAAGAACACATAAGAAAATGAAAGGACTTTACACGTTCCTCGATAGAACAAGTTTTGTCAAAATGGTCACCTCACCAAAAATGACATATACATTCAATATAATGGCATTTAAAATTTCAAAGGCTTTTTTCACAGAACTAGAAAAAAATTGCCAAACTTATGTGGAAGCAGAAGATACCTGGAATAGCTAAAGCAATCCAGAGCAAAAAGAGCAAAGCAGGGTGTATCACAATTCAAGATTTCAAGATATACTATAAAGCCACAATGATAAAACCAGCATAGTACTGAAATACTGACCAATGAAATATGATGTAGAAACAACTTATGTACCTGCAACCACCTGATTGATAACAAACGGGTCAAAATTGTAACCTGCAGAAAAGATGGCCTCTTTAACAAATGATTCTGGGAAAGTTGCTTATCTCCACTCCCCAAAAATGAGCCTAGACCCATATTTCTCACCCTATACTAAAATAAAATTTAAAATTTCATAATGTGTTTATTTTTCCTCCAATGTAATGTTTGATGTTCTGTAAGCTGTAAACCAAATTTGCTATATATTGGTTATCTCTAATATATCCTATAGATAAAAATGAAATGCGTGGGAAAAGGGTTGCGTGTAAGCTAAAATCATAGACTGCTGCTCATGATAGTGAAAGGATGAGGACAGGATAGGTCTATCAGGACATGACCATAGGGTCAAATCTGTGCACCAGCCAAGTGCACACCTGTATCTCAGGCCTCAGTGGCTTGCTCGGCTCCAGAGGTGCTTGGTGTAGGTCACAGAGCCTGGTGTATTATTTACTCTATGTCTTCTTATAATGCTACTTCCTTTTTCAGAGACAAACACTGGGCTTTTGCCCCAGCTCCTTTACTCTGCTGTGCTGGAGCCTGACAGGACTTTGTGATTCAGACCTTTTCCAGATGAGATGAGTTAGCCTTAGACTTTTCCAGTGACCAGAGAATAGCTAACACAACAGGGAAAAGAAGGTCCATCTGTGGATCGGAATTGATTAGAGAGCCAAGAACTGGAGAGTGACCCAGAATGTCATTGCTTCCCTTTACTGTCCACAACTGACTATTCACAGAGGTAGAGCTTTCATGCGGTCACTCCAAAACCTCTCTTGATGAAGAAACCAGCTATATTTCTTTGTGAAACTGTGAGAACACAAAAACACACCACTTAATTTTATTTCCTTTGTAACTTGTTATTTTTTCTTTTTCACTGTTGCTCCTTGGAATTAAAAACCTCAGACCCTTAGCATATAAACTCAGTTTTAAACTATGCTTTCTAGAGTACTCAGAGTAGGACTTTATGTTTCTGCGGTTGGCAATAAAATTGTCACAGTTAATCATGCTTTCAGCTTCCGTTAAGCATTCAATGTTTCATTTGCTATCAGTCAATAGAACAAGCAACTGAGGCCCTTTTCTTAATGAGGTAGATATAACTACAGTTTCTCAGAAACAAAATTTATTGATGGTCCTGAAGGACTGAGATTATTGTAGTCTTTCTGAAATTTCAGAAACCTTGAAATAAATTTTACTAATTCATGGGCCAAGTTAGGAGGCATCCCAGGGAAGACCTTGGGTTCTAAATATACTTCAGCTCTCCTTGTAGCAAACCTGTTTTCCCTGAATACACCTCTTTGTGTTTTTGTTCCATAACTTGAAGAGCTCGAGATGGACAACTTCTAACTTTAGACTCTCGATAACTCTAGTGAAGGGCCTTCTGAATAACTTATTTTGTACTCAAAACCTCCTCACAGGGCTCTCAAGTCAGATTGTGAAACCTAGAGATGGAAGCAATTTCAACATTCACCTGGGAAGTTTTCACTCTGTGAGAGGTGTATCACATATTTTCATCCTTTGTTCCATTCTCTGGCCTAATTCAGAAAATAAACACACTTATTGGAAAGACTTCAACTTGTGTGTTAATTTATATTGACTTCTATTTGTTGTACAGATATTTTCACATCTATTAGCTTTGGTGATTCTGCACAATAGTGTTCAAGATAAAATGATGCATTCTCAGATTATCAGACTGTTGTCTTAATTTGGGCTATCTCAAATTATTTTTTGGTCAGAAGCAAAAATTGTGTAAGTCTTTCAGTGAGTCCAGTGATGATTTTTCTGGAAGAAGTATATGAGGAATGGAAAAAAATCCAAAAACAGAGTAAATATTAGTTCAGCCTAGATAAGTTATTGTTTCCTTCAAGATAGAAGAGGTCCAACATTTTAAATCATAAGCATCCACCTGGCTAGATTCCTAGGGAATAATGCATTTAAGTTTAGTTTCTTACTGCTGCTGAGAATTTGTTTATGCAATAGAAGCTGGAGTTACTGAACTATGGAATGAGGAAGTCTTTGGTGTTACAGATCGTCTACCCTGCCAGCAAGGTCATAGAGGACGTTGGTCACTTAGTAAGGAGGCTTGGGAAAGAGGCCATCTTGAAAGCATTACGATATTAAGTGATTCTTTTGCAGTGGAGACCTTGTTGAATGATTCACTTGTTGAATAATTCTTTCACAATTTAAATCAATTCCAAAATTTACAACTACATACTTCATTTTAAAGCAACCTACTAAACTACTCTGATATACCAACTTTTCCATGTCCTTCTAAGTCCAAACAATTTTTATCATCTATTCAGGTAGACTTCTTTGTATTATCCAGCCTCTTCTCTTCTCCAAATGGGTTATATGCTATATAATTCAACTTGTAAGTAAGGCTGAAATACCACAACTATATTCCTCGTTCCACCATATTATGGTCTATATTAAAGTCTGCAGTAAATCGTTTTGTTCTGGTTACATTGTGCACCTTCATCTGCAGCTGTATATTTAGGGAGAAGTGGAATATGTCAAGGATAACCATAGTGGGAACATGAGCTGTTTGTTAGCACACTTGCACTTTTAGATTCTATTCACACTTACATTTCATTATTTAAATCTGAAGCATGTATTTAGTTTTTCTGGCATATACTAGCTGATAACACCCAGGTCATGACAGGTATCTCAGGTTACCAGGCTACCAAATTTTGAAATTCAGCCTCTAACAAAACACAATAATGAGCTAAGAACTGTGTATTTCAAAGGAAAATAAAGCCTTGTCAATGAAGGCCTGGGTTTACTAGATCACCATAGAAACTTTGCTGTTCCTGTATGTGAGGTGTCACCTCTAATACCATGTCCTCCCCAGGTATGCCACATGCAACTAGACATTCAATTCTATATGTTGTACTTCAGTGAGAGAGTCTATTAACATATATCCCTTGCCAGTAGACTATCTTCTTTTTTCTGATAGCATTTACAGCTACTGGATAAATGAAGTATAGCAACATATTGAAATCAACATTTTCTTTTTCTTGCAAATTTGAAAGGATGTACAATGTGTTATGTCTACTCATTGTGGAAGAGTACAAAGTGAGGCAAACTATCATTCATTTTGAAAAGAATATCCTGATATTTTCAGACTTCTAAATGCCCCAGCGATTCACTGGAGAATCAGGGCCCTATATTATTATATGGTTCATTTCCCATCCCTGGCAATAATGCTTTATCAGTCATCTGGCATGCCTGCTGTTTTCTGTTCACCATGTCCTGTGAGTCTACTTTAATCAAGGTAGCAGATCAGCATATGACTTTGGTGAGAAGATTTAAAGGTCGTCAGTGGCATAGAAGAACTGAAGCAAATTCACAAAGATATAACATTACTCTGTTAAATTTAAAGCAACCAAATACCGATTTTTTTGCTAAATTTTGGGATAGAGAAAAATACTGAAGATCAATAATTGCACATAATGTTTGAGTTTCATTGATAAACCTGGAAGACACTACATGAATATACTGAAATAATGAATATAATTTGAAATAAAATCAGGAAAGAGATCAATACTTGATTTTATGATTTGCAGCCCATTCTCCAAGGCTTATCTACCTTCTGCCTGGGCCAACGGACACATTAAATCAAGGTCTTTTTCAATTTACTATCCCTAAATCTCTTTCCTTTTTTGGCTGCACTAATCCCCAAGAATCACTCAGAAATGACCTATTGTAAATATGACCTTAGAGCTTACAGACCAAGGATGATGATCAGGATCTTCTACTTGGCTCTTTCAAGGATATTATTCTATGAAACATGAAACAGAGACTTGCTAGAGATGGTCTCGTTATTGGTAATTATTTATTTTCATCTTAATTTGGGAACCTTAGTAACAACCACCTGTTTAGGAAAAAGATCCACCGGGCCACACGAGCAGATATAAGTAAAATCTCCATTTACAATTAGATTCAGTAAGCAAGTAGTTGGACCTGTGGGCAAAAGAGTTTCTCTGAATTCCTGGGTCCCGTTATTAGCATCCAGGTAGTGATAACCTAGCTTGTCTGCGTTTTTCCATTTCCTGAGCACAAATGCCTGCAGGTCCCTTTGGGGAAAGTTGGAATGACTGTAGAGCATGTGCTTCTGATGTCACAATGTCCTTGTTTAAGAAAGTTGAAACAGTATTTCATGTGTGTTTTTCTGCTCTTTTAATTTAAACACTCCACATGAGGAAAAGCTATTGAAAATGTTTTAAATAAACATACCCAATATCAATATTATTTTCACCTCATTTCTAAAAATTCCTGTTTGAATTCAAAAATCAAGAAAAAATGTTTTGCAATGAGATTCATTTATTTAACCCTGGATGTCACAGTATTAATGAAATGTGATTTCAAAATTAGATAAAGAAACTGCAAGATTTTAGGTGATCATAGTATGCAGTGAAGATTTTTAAAAAATGTACTCTATGGATTGACATAGTCAACAGAATATAAAGTAACCAATTGTTATAGGGTTGATTTATCAAATATGTCTAATGGTGTTTTAACTTTAATTCTGTCCCTTGCTGTTTGGCAATGATTATTTTCTGTGTACAAGTTCTATGAGTGATTCTTACCTGAGTAAAAAAAGAGGAAGAAGAGAAAGAAGAAGTGGAAGGAGGAAGAGGAAGGGGAGGAGGAGGAAGAAGAGGAAGAAGAGGAAAAAGAGGAGGAAGAGGAGGAAGAAGAAGAAGAAAAATAAAAAACATAAAAATACATTCCTTGCTATTTTACTAATAATGAGTAAAAAGTATATAGTCAGTGTTTGGTATGTAGCAAATAAAGGGTATCTATTATATAAAATATAGAAAGTATGAGATGGTAGTGTAATGAAAAAGTATTTTGTGTTAATACGTTTAAAAACAGAAAAGGTACATATCACTCCTATGGATCTTTACTGAGGTGTGTGGTAGCAAAATTTTCTTTTCTACGTTATATCACCATTTCAATGATCCCTAACTAAAGTATGTGTTATAGCACTGTATCTAATTCAAGTCATGCATTGAGGCCCTGGATAGTTATTGCATGTGTGGGTGAAGGTCTCCAGGCCACACCCAAGGCCCCTATAAAGGCCTTAATCAGGGGGATAATATTTTTTTAAATTTTATTTAAAGAGAAAAAAAACCAAAACAGAATAAAGGGTAGCAACAATACAGAATTCCAAGGAAAAAAGGAAAAGAACAACAACAAAAAAACCTAAGAAATTATTACTTGACAAATTATATACTGACTTCTTGGAAATAGTTGTTTAAATTACAAAGTTAAAACATGTAAAGTAGACATTCAAACACTGAGACTGTTAACAGTTCTGCTCCACGATCTGATAAAAACAGCAATATGGTCATCCATCTTACCCACTCAAATATACATGCAATTATATCAAAAGGGTAAAATTAAACACAATAAAACAGAACAAAGCGGATCACAAGAAAGCAATGTAAGAGACATAAATTTCAAAATTAGACAATCGGAGATATTCACTCTCTATCATATTGACTCTTGTTTTCTTCCAAATAGTTGTCCAGATTGTCACATACAGGGAATTCACATGAAACAATATAGTATGGAATTGATCTGAGCAGTATGAGGAGGGCATTTCAGGTCTTCAAGACCAGACAATAGGGAAGCCAAGAATGGCTGACATAGTGTCTCTCATTCTCCTCAAAACAGCTGTCCATACCATCATGTGTGTTGAACTTAAACAAGACAAAACAAGCTAAAATCACTTTGAACAAAAAGTGATAGTTTTGCTGGATTTCACATCAGGACATTATAGGATCAGCACTGGATACTGTAGTGTCTTTTTTTTCATCAAAGTTGTAGTTCATTTTAACATGTGTTATATAGTTGGTTCTAGTAAACTGTTTATAAGCTCTATACATGCATGAGTCTCTACATGTATATCTATCATTTCTGTGTTAGAGGTAAAAACAAAACAAAGCTCGATATAACAAAACAATTCTTAGAAAAGCATGAAGCAAAAAAGTCACATACAACTGTAATACAAGGTGATCTACAATGGTTACCATGATGTCTCAGCAGTATATAACAACATTAATAAAAACGAAGCATTGGAGACATTATAAGACTTCAAAAGCAAGTAATAATCAAACCAGAGTGGGTATCTTAGTGAATCTTGTCATCTTCAGTGAAGTTGCCTATACTCTTAGACTTGATGCTATCAATCATAACAGATTTAAATAAAAGCAGTCAATACAAAATAGCAGTCTAACAACCCAGATTCAAATAGGATCAGTCATAATAAGACAGTATAAGTTATAAAGGGCTTCAGACTAACTTGATAGGAAAATTAGGGATGATTACCGTAATATGTCCTCTTATTTTTGGGATAGCTGAACATGTCCTCAAGTCTAGCGTAAGTAGACAAACTGGAACAGCACATAATCCACCTAAGAAGAGTGGTGAGAAAAATGTAAATTTTAAATCTTGTTAACCAATTAACAATATCCTTTGTCTCCCTTTTTTAGACAAGTCCTCCCATTTCACTCCCATAGGATGCACTGTTTGTTTTGGGTTCCACTGCCTCCCTGTATAGAGCATCTCAATGGACCCTATCTCTTGATCTACTCTGCCTGTGTTTCTCTCTGTTAATATTTCAAGGCCATATATACTAGAGATTATAGCCAATCTTCTCTGCCTCATTTCTGCTATTCTATTTTTCTGCCATTGATAGTCTATTTTTCTCTTCCACTCCACTGTCTGCCTCGTTCAAAGAGGCCTCTCTGCCACTGTTCCTGAAACGCTCGTATTCTTGTTCTCTCTCCCTAGACTGTCCTTCAGTATTTTTTGTAGGGTTGGACTGGTGGTCACAAATTCTCCTAGTTCCTCTTTGTCATGGAAGCATCTTGCTTCTTCATTAATTTCTAGAGAGAGTTTTGCAGGATACATCAATCTGGGCTGGAGGTTATTCTCCTTCAAGGCTTGAATTACTTTACTCCAAGCTCTTCTTGACCTGATGGTCTGTGTTGAGAAGTCTGCTGTGATTTTGATGGGCTTTCCTTTATAGGTGATCTGTTTCTTTTCTCTGATGGCTTTTAATATTCTGTTCTTATATTGAATTTCTGGGATCTTGATTGTTATGTGTATGGGTGTAGCTCTGTTTTGGTTCTAGGTGGCTAGAGTTCTGTATGCTTCATACATCTACATATCATTTCTTTTTTCTATGCTTGGGAATTTTTCCTTAATAATTTTTGTGAATGGCCTTTGTAATTCACCTGTTTTGACTCCTGCTTCTTCATTCACATGCTTTATTCTTAAGTTATAGATCCTCTTGTTGTCTTCTAGTCTTTGTGCATTTACTGCCTGCTCTCTTGTTATTTTTAAGAGATCTTCCCTTTCATGATCACACATTGCAAGCCTGTGTTCAATTTTTGATAGTCTATCTTTGGTTTCTTTCAAGCAGTTTTGCCAGCTTTCTATGTAGTCTTTAGTTTCCTGATAATCTCTTAGAATCTGCTTCATGAATTCTAGGGTTTTTTTGTATTGTTTCTTAAATTTTTCTCTCCTTTTGTGTTCCTTCATTCTTCTGTCTGTGTCTTCTTGAGAGTGCCCAGCCTTTCTTTTATTAATCTACTTATCTCTTGTTTAGTTTGAATTAATATTTCAGTTTTGGTCCTGCTTACGTGGTCCTGAAGATATCTCTTTATGTCCGCTAATGCTGTGTTTGATGTTGCATGTTTGCTGCCCTCAATCTCTTTTGTATTTACCTCTCCTGGATCAATATTCTCAGGGTTTGGGCTGGGGTTTTTTTCTTATTTCTACCTTTCATCATGTTTTAGTTCCTTCCATACAAGTATACAGTGTAATTCCCAGCCCCTTTTCTTGTTGGTTAAGGCTCTGCTAGAGCGTGCAGGCTAGGAGCTTTTGCCCTCTTCAGTCGGCTATCAGAGCTTAAAGTTCAAGCATGAGCAGTGTGCACTGGCTCCTCCCCTCTGGGCCAGTCAACCTTTGTAGGCCTTCACTGTGTCAGTGTGTGCCAATCTCAGGGAATTAATTTGTAACAACTTACTGGGTCCCGGCCTGGGGCATGGCCCAGTCCAAGTAAATTCCACCAATCCACTCTGCAAGGGGAGAAACCAACTGAAGCCACTTCCTTATGGAGTTAGGGCTCTCCTGCCCAAATCCAACATGTTGTCCCATCAGTTGCCCCTTTCCCGTGGGAGGGTCTTATTCCCATCACTCACCGTGTGTTGATGCCGGTCCCTGAGAACTGCTGGGCTCCCCAACCTCTGACTTCAGCATGGCTGCGGTGCAAATTCATGGTGCCTCTGGGGGATTGCTTGCAGGCCCGGGTCTGGGCGAGCTGCACACAGGGCTGTTCAGCTCCATGCTCCGGCCGCTCAAGCCAGTCGCTTTGGCGCTGATCCATTGGTCAGGTCTCTGGCAGGAATTCAGGCGGCTCGAGGAGAGTGCCATGCTCGCTGATCTTAGCTTCTCTAATGGTAGCCCCAAGACCTCATATTTGGGCAATATTTTGCACTTTAGTTTCTTCCTCGGTTGTGAGAGTCCATCTCTCCCTGTTTGGGTCTCTCCAGGGTGTTTTATTCTGGCATTTGAGCTGTCTCTCTCAGAGAGGTTCCCTCTCCTGCTACCTACTGGTCTGCCATCTTTGGAATTCCCCCCAGGGATAATATTTTTAGCCATTTAAAATTTTTCTATTAGAGAGAATATGTATGAAAAAAAGATTCTGTGCTGCCAATTCTTTGAAAATCACTAGACTATTTCTTCACAACCTTTGCAAAGAACAGTTACTGGTTAAAACCATAAAGAAAAGCCGGATTATCATGTTGTGCTCCATTAAATACACACTCTTTCTATAATAGTAGACCTGAGGAGAAAACCATGATCAATGTGTCTTGTATTTGGTTTAGCTCTATTGTCTAAGAAATTTATGTTTTTACCTATGGTGTCTCCTTATTTTGAAATGAATTACATATGCTATCATCAATAAAAATAATAAGTATAATGCTCATTTTAAACATGTATTTTTTTCTTCCACAACTTCCAAAGCTGTTTTTTAAACTCATGTTTTCTCTGTAAGGTTCAAAAACAGTACACAAAGGTGAGGCAATGTCCCTAAGTGTGTCTTTCTTAGGTGCTCTTTTCAAATCTTCCACTTTGTCAATATAGTCACTCTTTCACACTATTGAAGGCCTTTTTCAGTCATTTATCATTTATAAAAAATGGATTTTATTATTTTTGTTTTGGAAATTAGCTGATCTAAGCTAAAATATGAAGTCTGGTGCCCACAGAGATTTTCCTAGAAGCACATTGTTTCCCTAATAATGCCAAGATTCAGGGTGCTTCTCAATTCAGGAAACGGTAGGTGCAGTGACTAAGACTGGGGTTGTCTTTCAAAGCCTATCTCCCATGAGCATCCATGGAGGCAAATTTTCTCCCTCTGGTGCTCTTCCCTTGGCTTGGCTTAACCAATGCTCTGCAGTGACTTTCAACACAACATGCTTGAAGAATCGAGATCCTGTCTTATCTGTTATGGCTTTCTTTCAAAAACTGGAGCTGAAGTCTCATAAAATTCTTTTCCTATCACATTTTCAGTGTTTACTCCTGGGAAAATAATATCACCTAATCTAAAGTAACACCAAGAACAAATATCCAAAACCATTCAGTGTGACAGATCCTTAATCTTTAAGATCACAGTTGAATGGTGTTCTAAGTAAGAAAAAAGGAAATATTGCCTCTGTAATAGTTACTAAATTCTGCAAAGTTATTCTGAAATTTTACCATGTATTTTTATTATGGATATATAATCTAAGGAAAACTTGATATCTATTTAAAAAACTATCAGAGCACAGATATCCATCCTGGTATTTTTTATAGAAACCATCCATAAACACACAGTAGCAATGACAAATCTAAGCTTCTATTTAATGAAGGAGTGGATAAGAGGTCTACAGAAAATTTCTGAGTGGAATATTGTAAATCCCTCTAAGATTAAGATTTCTGTGTTTGCATTAGTATGGAAAATACATCTTGCCCTGTTAAGAAAAGCAGTATGAAAGTAAATGTATGACTGTGAGGATGTGAAATAATAGAAATTCATAACAAAAATTAAAATAAAACATTTTGCATTTTGTACTTTTAAGTGTAGAGAATTGGATAACTTTCTTCATTTTATTTTCTATGCTTTCAAATTCACTTATTCAAATAATAATTATTAAGTACCTATAGTGACGAAAATATGCTGGGCATGAGAGAGATAATAACATAACAGACATAAGCATTTCTAGTGGAGCTTTTACTGTAATGGAAGCAGTGGTTATTCAACAAATGTAATTACATGGAAACTTTAAAATTACAGTAAGGGTGGGTAAGGTACAGTGAAAAAATATAATAAAAACATAATTTACCTTGAAGGCATGCTTTATGGAAGAAATAACACAATCTTTGCATAACTTTCATAATGGAATTTTAAAATGATAATAAATATCCATGAATACATTGCTCAGTCCAAGAATTAAAATTATACCACAAACTTAAATGTATATATATGCTTTTTGTGTGTGTCACACCATTATCTCCATTAAAAGAAAAGCACCACACTAAATTTTGAGCTCATCAGTTATTTGCTTTTCTCCAGTCCGCTATTTTCAATATGTTCTAGTAGCTACCAATTACATAGTTAAGGTTTTTTTTTTTTTTGGATTTTAATATATGTGGTACTTTTCATGCTGTGTATATTTACCTAGAGTATGCTTTTCACTCCTTAAAATTAAATTAAAAATTTCCAGTGTTCACAAGTCTCTGTTCCTTCACAGTTTAGGATCATTGGGCTGTTTTAACAACAGATTAATAGTGGTAGTATATGCAACTTCTCAGCTGCAGCACTTAATTATTGGCATGTAATTGTCCCCAGTTATATTTGTCTGGTTTATGTGTAGTGTCTGCTTATTTGTAGTGTCATTGGGGAGGGGTCACACTATGTGATAATGTCCCAAAAATTCAGTAATGAAGTAAATATTAAATATTATTAATCATTTTGTTATAATTGTTATCTGATCAAAGAGAATTAAATAAAAAATAAATAGCAATAATAAATATGGAAAACTCAGAAAACTCTATGCACAATATCATAATTAACTGAAAAAGAAATCTTGACATATGGGTATGTTAAATAATAAGATTAATCCTGAAAGTATATGGGCATGTTAAACTATTCTTTATCATACTATAATACTGGATAGGTGTATAATACATGTATCAAACACCACAGGATATACAGCATAAAAATTATTCCTAATGTAAAATGAGATTTTAATTAACAATAATAGTGTATAAATATTGAATTGTTACTTGTAACAAATTATCTCAGCATATTTTAGTAAACAATCCATTCATTCTCACTGAATAAACAAGTCAAGTTTATTCATCATAATAAGTTTCAATTAGTTATGTATTTGTAGTTTTTTATTGACTGCCAAGTATATCTATTCATTGCACAGTTGCTATTATTTTTATTAAAACTATAGTTTTAAAGTATTTTTTATGTATGATGGGCCAAAGCCCTACTTTTTTATCTTTAAATGAACTTAAATGCCTATATATCAAATTGCTGAAAACTAAATCTGGAAAATTCATTGAAGCTGCTAAATTTATTAAATAATTTGAATATGATTTGATTGTAAGTAACAACAGATGTTTCAAATCCTTGTGTAAAACAAAGTAATATTGCTAAAATATTTGTATTGCTTATGAAATTTTTAATATAATTTTATTAAGTGCTAATTGTAATATTTTAGTATATATTCACATCACAACTATTTTTTTTCTAGATCTTGAAAGCATTTCTTGTGTGTTATTCTATGCCTTTATTCTTTTAAAAGTGCATAATTCTACAACTGTAGAAAATCTTTTTTTTAATTATGATTAGCTGCTTTTTATTTATTCAATGCATCTTACTATATTAAGAAAGGATTAGATTTCCCTGAAAGATCAAATAAAGGAAGGATTTCAACTTAATTTGTGCATTATTATCACTAAAGAGTGAAGATCACGTTTTGGAATTCATTCGTTATTCATTCATTCACTTTTGTAAAGCTGGTTATAAACTCTAAAGCTCCAAAGTCCTGTGCATGCTAAGTGAGGGCTCTACCACTGAGCGCCACCTCCAGCCCTGGGTATATTTATTTTGATATGCAAATTAACAACCAAATTATTAAAACTCTCTATTTTATTCATCTTCAAATTATTTTGGTCTAAGAAGCATTAGTTTTTGGACTTAAATTTTTTTCATCATTACTCACCAGTCCTTTTCAGGTGAAAAAGCACACCATACAGCAACACACTTGTATCTTAGCATGTCCTTAATATTCTTGCACACTTTCAAAATCTGAATGAAATGATAAAAGGAAGCCTTAACTGTGTGGCAGTGAGTTGAAATTACATGTCAGAGAAAGAGTTAGGCTAGACGAGTGAGAAGGAATTTAATATGTCTCATTTATATTTTCTGTAACACCCGTTCTACTATGTGAGTTCATTACTGAACTGCACAGCATTTGGCATTGCCCTCATCTTCATTCGTAGGCCCATTTGGAAGAAGCGGGATTCTTTGTTTTGCTCACCTTGTCACAGAAGAGACACCGTTATATAGCAGTGAGATACCACGGAAAGTTAAATAGCAGTGAGACACCACTAAATGGTTTGTGATCACTTGGATATTATCATTTGTTCCAAACAGAATAAAAGTCAGATACAATGTGAACAATTAAAATACGGCCATTTGCTTTTCAAAACAGAAACAACTTCCTTTTACATTTATTATTTTCCAGATAAAATCATAGCCAGAGTTAGAATAATGGCTTCAGTATGAGAGACTTCAGTTAGAAATATATCACATTTATGTCAATTATTTGATTTTGATCATAGGGAAATCATGAGAGCCTTAATAAAAAATGAGAAGAAAAGAAGCAAAATTTTAAACTAGACATTTCTAATCATCAGTTTGCTTTTGTTACTGTTTTTTTTTTAGTTGTCACATTTGTTATCCAAGTGTTAAAAGAGGGTATAGACTTAAAAGGATTTTATATCTGTTTCTTAGTAAACAATAACACGTAAGTGATCTTAGTGTTTCCAGAGATTTATATTCTCTTTAATAACCTGCAATGGTTCTAATATTTCTCAAACTATGTAAAGAAACTAAAAGGCAGGGAATATAACTGTCACTTAGTTCATCAGACATTTCTCACCAAATTCAATTCATCTGAACACATATTCTTTCATATTTATGCTTAACCAAAATATGACAAATATATCCAATAAAGACATGCTAATATGATCGCACACCCAATAGACTATAAACAAGAAAAAATGGGAGTGGATTTAGTTCTCATATAATGCCTTCTCAGATTCTCCTTTATACTGTACAGGAGGTTTACATGCTCTATGTAGTCACAGGTAAGCCATCTGTTCCTCTAGGCATGGCTGGGAAACTCAGATGACAAGAAGAGATGTTATGTTGTTAAACTAAATAGATTAGCTAGTTACATGCAGTGCCACATTCTGTTTTGTGGTCATTTGGTGTACTCAAATCATATGAACTCTCCTACAAACGAGTGTAATGTGTTACATGGGAGATGAAAGAGTAGAGAGTTACTGAAACTTTAACATAACCTCATTACTTCAGCATTTATGGGCATGACTTTTAATCAAGCACTGGACTGACATTCTGCTTCAGCCGGTTATTAGCACCATGATGCTGGACAAGTAAAACCTTATTTTAAGCTTTAGTGTATTTGTGAATCTCCCAGATAACAGAGTAATGGTTATGTATAGTGTGTTTATGGAATAATACACGCAAATCTCTTGTCACAGTGCTTAACTGTATTAAGAATTCTGTCATATATATATATATATATATATATATATATATATATATATATTCATATACACATTCAAGTTAAATTAGTGAAACAGCAATCTTAATAATTTAATGATCTCATTTTTCAAAGTAAAAAGGAAAAGTATACAGTACATATTGTTGCATACAGAAGTAAAGATAAGTGATGATACTTTCTTTAAATTATACAATATTGTTGATGATTGATTAAGGAATAAGTTTAGTCCTTCTAAATTTCCAAGCTTCTTCCTGTGAGCCTATGATGTTTGAATAGGCTTGATTTAGAAGACATATTAATGTCTTCAATAAATTCAATTTGTTTTACCTGTTTTAACTGAAGTAGAATACTCATTATCAGTTGATTTCCAAATAAAGTGTTTCAGAATACTGCCAATAAGTTGGGAGTGTAGAGGTTAGGGTCTTGAGAATTCTGAAAATCATTTGGAAAAGATACAATTATGAGTGATATTGGGATAAAATATTCCTATTATTTATTCACATATAGGTCAACCATCAATTTGTATATACATGAACAAAATAAGTTAATAATTTGAGGTATTTTAGTTGAAGTCAATCAATAGAACCTAGTAAACAGAAATCTATCAGGAAAAATTCCTATATTCTTTCTTTGATAGGGGCTGCTCTTTAATCGAGATAATAATTTCAACTTTTAAAAAACATTTCTTTTTCAGAGCTATTTTAGGACACTTTACTCTCTTTTAGGGTTGCATTTGGACATTTTAATAATTTTAATTTAATGAGTCTCAAGGCTATATTCTATATCAAAATGTACTGCATAAATTTAGCAACTCCTTAAAAACGTTTACTGTGCAGAAGTGAGCAAATTCTTTTCCAAATGTGGTATTTTTCAGCTATGCTTCTTCACTCTCTCATAGTTACTGGAATCCAAATATACTTACGTAAAAGACAAGAGGTTTTGTAACAAAGTAATTTTTCACAACATTTATTTAGACTATAATCATTGCATTCGACTCAGTGTAATCATCTGGTATTATCCACTTCTCCCCACAATATCCTTTTACATTGTCATTCATGTCAATGATTAGAAAATAAAACAATGTTTTAAGAAATATTTTCTTTGGTATCTAAAATGATTGGGAACCCCTGTAGTGAGTCCCCAAAATCCTGTAAGGTGTTATGGCACACAGAGAAAATAAAAAGTAAGAAACAAGGTTACAGAGAAACGGGGATCTGGAATGACCAGTGCTCCTGAGGAAAAAAAGCCACAGGACAGCCAGAACGTCCACATTTTGTTGATCACATTTATACTGAGGAAAATGGAGAGGGTTATGGCTGAATGTGCTAGATAAGTGGCTAGGAAGGCAAGGCTTGTAAAAGAGGGAACAAAGCATTCTTAGGAAAGGAACAGAATGGGCCAGAGTCATGCTGTGGTTAATGAGTAATGTGTTTTGTAGTCAATTCTGGGAAGGAATTTTCTCTGGAGTCACACAGGCCTCAGTGGAGGTGGCGTCTCATATCTTAGCCCACAATCTCATGGCCTGCTTCTCTGGGCTCAGTGGTGTCCTTTGGTGAGGAGCCATGTGAGCCCAACATATCACTGGCTTGCTTCCCTGAAGAGGCAACACACAGCCTAGGCCAGACTCCTTAGTCCAACAGAAAGCCAGTTTAGGGAAGTCACCTCTACACAGCGAGTCAGCACAGTCGCATTCAGGTCTCCAGGAGGGCGATGTGGTGGTCCTCCACATAGTATGCTCCTGATAGTTTCTCAGCCAAAGCACAATATAATTAAGACAGACTCTTAAAGATCAAGAATTTCACAGTGCAGAAACGGAAAATGAGGTCTTTAAAAGGAGACCAGAATTATCATGGTAGAGATATGCTTAGATAATAGTGAAAAGCCAAAGGAAGAAAAAGAAGTTTGCATTTAATTGTGGTTAGGGTTCCAATTCCACTTCCAGGTGGGAGTCTGGTCCTCTAATGTGCCACAGTTTCTGAAGAACTCATTATAGGGCGATAGGCAGAACTCCAGCAGGGAGAAAATCTGTGTTCACAAGGCTTTACATTATTTCTGTACCTTGTATTTATCAAGCTCATTCCTTCCCTGGGTCTCTAGCTGATACTGTTGCCTTTGTTAGAAATTGTCTTTCATAGGAATTTTGTAATGTCTAGCACTTTCTTACTATTCCATTCTCAAGGCAAATGTCACCTCTTCAGACCTTTCTCAATTTCTTTTGTCACCTCTTTTATTTTCTTTACAGCATGGCTCAATATTGATCATACACTTGGCATTTATTGATGTTTTTATCCATCCCTATTTATCTGTCCCATTATCACCAAAATGTCATAAGGAAAAGGACCTTGCTCTGTCCCCTATTCTCTCCCAAGATCTCTGTCTCTCTCTCTGTCTCTCTCTGTCTGCCTTTCTCTCTGTCTCTTTCTGTGTCTCTCTCTGTCTCTGTCTCTCAGCTCTTTGAAAACTGCTTCTGAGATGCCAGCATATACTGAAGTCTTTGCTGTCATCAAATCCGTACCTGAGCACATATGTAGATATTGCATTTTATAAATAACCTATTTTTTTCCCTCCATTTTCTACACTTGTTAAAAGTGATCCCGAGTCGAATCTGGTAGTTCACATAGAAATACTGCCTTGCTTAAATAAACCTGATGAATTTTATAATGAAAAGGCTTGACTCTAAATGCAGTTTTAAGAATTGCTTTCAATTTAAATAAAATTATTTTTAAACTTTAAAATAAAATATTATTTGCATGGTAAATATATATCAAATAGATAAATGCACGAATTAAAGTATCAGGGTCCAAATTGTGGGGTCTTTGCTGTGGGGCAGTTCTTTACCCACTGAAAGTGGTGAAGAGTAAGGACAAGCATGAACCTTGAAACTCCCAATAAGGGCAACTGATTCCTTCAATTCTTCCTTTCAGGAATGTTATTCAGTATGCAGAAGGCCTGAACCTATGAGTAAGGGTTAAATGATGTTAAACACAGGATGAGAGGAAAGCAAAAAACCTCAAACACAAACCAAAAAAACCCCCCAAAAACCAGCTACATTGTTTTATCTGCCCCTTATAGAGAGCCTCCCTGACATTTACATTAGTTGAAAATTAGCTTTCCAAAGCCTGTGCACGTACATGTGACATTAGGCAGGAGCAGTACGATATATTATACAAGGAACTCTGTGACTCCCCTTGTTTTTGTACCTCAACATCACAATGACAGTTTTATGTCAAAAAAAATCATCTTATAACACAATTAAAGTATAGGGAATAAAAGACATGAATACAACCTGTTTTTTTCCTGTTTAAATATAATGAATAAAGATCCTAAGACCCTGCAGTACCATCCTGCTTTGAGACTTCTTTATTCTGATGATAATGGATACTACAGTGCTGCAAAAACACACTAACGAACAACATAATAACACAATGGGATTGCAAGAGCTTTTCATGTAGAAAGACTTAGCTAAAATTCAGGTTTACTTACAAATAACATTTTTGTCAACGAGCTAGGAATACAAGAGATTTTCACTCAGCTAAAAAGGAGAGCCAAAGCATTACACAAACTTTCATATGTGATGCCAAAAGTTTAGAAGTATTCTTATCAAAGGCTATAAGAACAAAACAAAAGTGACGGTTGCCACTGCTAGTAATCTAAATTTCACTGGGGTTTAGACAGGCAAAGAGAGAGGAAAACACCTGAAATTATCTGAACATACTACTATTGTCAACCTGTGAAGCTGAAAAATATCAGTTAAACATTTCTATTCGCAAGGCAGTCCTTTAAGGAGGCCCCCAAATATCATACAAAACAAGTAGAACTTCTTTGCCTCAGAATTTGTCAAAAATCTATATAGGAACTATAAACAAACCTCACTTACTATTGCAAGAAAATCTGGATAAGACATAGGAATAATCTCAGGAAAAGTCCTTTTTTGAAAAAAAGTACAAAATATTTCTGATTGATGTATACAAATTAGCCAATCAATCAAGGAACTTAATATTTAAGTGTCGAATCTATGAACTGAATACCATGGTGCACAAAAGGAAATGCAATCTCTTGAAAACTTGGAAAAGCTATCTTCAGTCATTGACAAAACAGACCATAAATGACTAATAAAGATATGAAAGTGCTGAGTCAGCAGTGCCAGAGATTAAAAAATGAGTTTGTTTTCATATACTACACTGATGAAAATTTTAAATTAGAAAATGTCCAATATTTTCTGAGAATACAGAAACCTGAATGCAGTTCCACCAGGAGTGAAAATTAGTGGTTATTTTAAAATGTAATTTGCAAAATATATAAAAAAATAGATTCCACATAAAATTAATCCTCAAATAATTATTCAGATTTATCCACAAAACATACTTGTTATACAGTATTGATTTCCATAGTCTGTGTGTGTGTTAAGGGAAAAAGTGAAAATAAGCCTCTACCAATGCTCAAGTGGTAAAATACAATTTAGTATATGCATAGTTTGGAATATTTTGTTATCTGTTAATGACAGTGAACTTCAATGTGCCAGCATAGAAAGATATACATAAGTCATATATATGTTTACACATAATGGTTATAATTCATATGTGAAATGTACGTATGAAAATAAATCTCTATGTAGAGAGAAGCCAGGCGAGAGGGCTATTTTAGAGCTCTATGGAAAACAGATTTTCATTTTGCTTTGCATATTGCTATGTACTTAATTTTTTTCCTAGCAAACATTTTCATTTAATTGATTCATTTTAAAAATAAGTAAAAGTATGCACTGAGTATACTTCATCTCAGCTCAAAGCAATGGCATTTGGAAACGAGAGCTATTTTTTTCTACCAAGATAAAATTCAAAATATCTTCCTTGAAATAGCTACCTTTCAATACTCTACACTTTGGAATTCTAATAGATCCAGAAGAAAATAAAAAGTCCAGTTGTAAAGTTGAGACTCCCTCTGACAATTTTCTAGAGATTCTACTTTTTTTGAGGTGTTTGTTTATTTTATTATCTTTTGGCTGATGTCCTAGTCTATTAGCCAGAAAGAGCTAGAAAATGCAGGCATAACTGATATGAACAGAAAGACAAAGCTGACACATTTATTGTCCTACGTCACATAAAAGCTGCGAATCAGTTTTATACCCCGAAGTTTGGTTCACTTATCTAAAGGAAAAATGCGCCTGTCAAAGAAATTCCTTCCTAAACTTGTTATATTCTTGCTTCTGAGACAAGACTTATGATACACACAGGCGTGCTTGCAGACACACACACAAAATAGCACATAGAAAACTTAAAAATGTGCATCTAAACCATTTGGAAGATGGAGTCCTAGTCTAAGTCTGTCAGAGCTTTTGCACATTTGATCTGTGAAAAAGTCATAGAAATTATGCAGTCTTCTCCTGGTCCTATTACGAAATGAGACGTAAGTTTGTCCAAGGCCATGTTAATAATATATTTATGGACTAAATAAATACCAGTTCCCCAATATATATCCAGCACTTTTGTCATTATATCCATTTTCTGTGGTGATAATTAATTTCATATAATTTTTTGATGTGAGACATCTACTTTTTTCTAATGAAAATAAGGTCTTCTTGGATCCTAACCGAAGATTCATTTGGAGTCCAGAAACTCCAAAATAGTTTCTCCTCATATAAAAGTATGAATTTTTTGTTGTTGTGGACTAATTATAGCAAAGAAAAGGAAAATTTTGTTTGTAGGCTGATCTTTTCCTGTAATGCTATGTGCATTACTTTCTATTGGCTGTTCTACAGGGATCGTTTATGGAGTGAACAAATTTAAAATTGTATTAGTAACACATAAGCAACTTTAGTATGCCTTTCATCTACAATTTGTCCTTGAGCTATATTAGAAAAATCATGCATTCTCTGCTCCCAAATTCTTCAATAATATCTATATATTCAACAAAAGATATTTATTTTTCTTAACTTTTTAAGAGTAGGAAGAATCTATTGAAAGAAAGAAAGCTTCTGTCTAAAAGGGACAGAAGGGGGCTGGAAAGTGGGTTTTTAAAACCAAGGATTTTTAGGTGCTGCACATTTGATTATCAGAAGTGTAACAAACAGAAAAATACTGGTTGAGATGTTTCTCCCTCATCTTTCAAACTCCATCTAAACATCTGAACCTGAAACACCACATCCAAATCTGCAATGTCTACTCTATAAAACTCTGTTCATCATTCTATTACAGTATTTGTAGAATTTTAACCCAGTCTGTTCAATTGGATAAACTGACAGGTCTCAAACAATCATGTTACATTGTTGTTTTAAGAGTAAAATCTCTAAGAGCTAGGAGTATCGCTCAGTTCTAAGGCCCTGCATTAAATCCCCACTACTAAGACAAAAAAAGAATAACATTATACTCAGTGTACATATATATTTGAGACTGATCACACTTTGGCATGCAATAGTAATGAAGTCGTTTATAAATAACTCAGGCACCTGTTTAAATTTTAAATGCATACAGAAAAGGAGAGAGAGAAAGAAAAAGAGGGAGAGAGAGAGATTCTAACATGCTAAGAAAATTTTGATTCTTAAGATTGAAATCCATACTAAACTTATGTTTTATAAACTCATAAACTCAAAGGGAATATCTTTGCTGACTGCCTTTCAAAAAAAGTATTATTGATATTACAATCATTGATTGCTGTTACCAAGACAGATACTTGATTTCAGTCTCAGAATGCAGAAGAATATTTTTAAATGAAACAACCTATACCCGCAGATGACAAAACACACTGGCCTTTTCTTCTTTCACAGAGATGAGTGATGTAAATTTTAAGGCATCTCTATGGAGGTATATTGCAAAACACTCAAGCTTATCCTACACAAAAGCATCCACAGTCCCAGGTTCGTTCAAACTTCACAGAAGTACTGGCAACGAGAAAACTTTGTCTGAAAGATTTAATGGGTGAATCTTACCTTTTCTGTAATTTAGATAAATTTTGAATTTGCTACACATGTAAAACGACCTGATAGCCTTGGTTTCAGGTAACATTTAAATAGTTACCAAATAGATGTCATTTTCTGCAGTCGCAAGCTGTCATACAAACAAGCTTAGAATACGCTTAAGAGATAGCTTGTAAATTTTCTTGTCTTAAAGCTTTTCTTGATAAGAGGTTAGTGTCATAACTGTTATACAAAAGCATATGCTCCATCAGTAAACATTTACCAAGGACCTTTCATGTGTTTTACTCTGGGCTAGGGAACATAGACACAGTAATTAGTAAGAATAACCCATATCCTCTTCTTATGGAATGTATGTCTCATGTACAGCAACTCTTGATAATAAAAGACAACCAAAGTAAATGTTAAAATGCCATCTCTCGAACACAATGGAAGGTAGTATCTACTTAAAGAGCCAAGTGCACTATTCAAACTAATTATTTTACAATATTTCTGGAACCATTGTTCTACGTTAAAATGTAAGACACAGCAAATATCATAATGTCCTATGTAAGAAAGAACGTCCTACTTGTTAACAATTTATGCGCTAGAATCACCCAAGGAGAGTTTAGAACTGCCTACACTTATATCTAAAGATTATTCTTCAGCTGGCATCTTTGGGTTACATTAGTTGCTTAAGAGGTCTGGTACTCACACCAGCTAAGAACTATTGTGGTGTTTAAAAGCCCTTATGCAGTGATTAAATATCCAGTGCTTTGAGGGGATGAAACCTTTTAGAAAGTTACTGATACTTCTGAGTGTAAAGCTTCTGAGATGGTTAATCTCCAAGATGAGTAGACTAATAAAGCCAAACAAAGGATGCTTCCACTGGCTTCATAGATTTAAAAATAACTTAAAATAGGCCAAGGATCTTCGGGGGCATGCTGTCATTTCCAGAAGATGAGGGGAAAGATGGCAGGTAGCACTGGCTGGTGAGTCTGAACTGTTTTACATGTTGTTTGCGAAGACCATAGAGAAGAAAGGAAAAAAAAAATCTGTAAAGTATAAAACATTGGCATATTTAAATATCTATCCACTGGTAAGTTTTACTAAGCATATGAGTAAGAAACTAATATACTTTTAGGAAGTTATTATTTCTAATGAAAAATTTTCTTACCTTAATTCTTTTGAATAACAAGAAAGAACAAATTATTTTGACTGCATAATGCCTTTTATTAACCATAGTTGTTCATGCCTTTGTAAGTGGAGCTGGAAAAGAATTTTCACAAAATTATACATATTTTAAATATTTTATTGAATAACATTTCTGCCCACTAAAATAAAACACATTTCTAAAACAATTTGTCTCTATGAGCACGCAAACTTGATTTTTGTTGTCATTAGGAATGCAGATGGTGTGGGGTTTGAGAGTCCAAATCTTTCTTTATTCTGTTTTGACTGGAAATAATAAGTGCATTCTTAATTAGTATGCAAGAAAATATGCTTCAGTTTATAATACAAATGGATTATGTTTACTAGGTTAATTGTATTATTGCCAAGGAGACCACGAAGCTTTATGTAGAAAATTATTCAAAGTGAATTAGTTAGGGAAACAAACAGGATTTGAATTTAAACTAAAAGAGTGTTTGGGTTCAACATACGTATTAATAAATAGCTTTTTCCTTTTTATATTTGTAAAATGCATAAATGGTTGTTAACACTTAACCTCAGGATATTCATTATATATTGTACATCTGTGTAGCTTCATCAATTTCTTTGAGTAAACTTAATTATGATTTTTAAAACTTTGTGTGATACATTTTGGGGGAAAAAAGACTTGTGTTATCAGAACGTTCATATCTGTTTTCCCTTACAAAGTAGGATGTTCGCCCCTCCCCACAAGACATTTATTTAGTTGTTCAGCTGCGACCAGAAAGAATAAGCTTTTAAAAAAAGATAATGCTTTTCCCGGAAAAATCAGAGACACTAAAATGCATGTACAGATTTGAATATTAGACAAAATTTTCCTGAAAATAAACAAATGAGTCCTTCATGTTTAAGAAAATATCTGACAGTATTTCTTTCCAAAGATCAAAATCTGAACTTTCAAGTAAAAATTTAGAAATTATAAAATTTTTATCCTCTATCATGAGCTTGATAGCTTCTCAATGATTTAAAATCATCCAATGTCTTTGACAATACTAATAAATGTAATATTTGGAAGTTTCATGTAGTAGTGCACTATGTCAATATATGGAAAAATCTGTATCATTTTGTGAACCAAGATTTCTCAAAATACCAATTTTTAATATTATGAAAATTATGCACAGAAAACAGAATATATACTAGATTTTTAAATAATTAATAAAATGGGTTTACTATTCTACCCATCAAATAATATTTAAGAAATAATACATACCACATAGCATTACAGAAGAAAATTCAGTCATCTGTAAAAGCTGCTAATATGAATTCCTTCTTAAGATACTTATCCTTTTCTCTAAGTAAGTATTTTTAGAAGGGTACATTTTTCCATATATTTAAGCCAGAACAAATATTGCAATCCAACTTATTTTTGCTAAACCAGTAAGTAGAGAAATTTGCAAGTATAAAAAAATAATGTCATTGTGATTCTTATTTCCAGATGATTATTTGAAGGTGTAATTTTTAAATTGTGTTATGTAGGTTACTGACTTTATTATTGTAAATGAGACATAAAGGTAATGTAAGGGTAAATATTAATAAATATAACTTGTATTTTTAAAAAAGCTATTTGGGATCCTCAATAGTTTTGAAAAGAATTGAATTTTGAGACTAAATTACTTGAGAATCACTATACTAGAGTCTTCTGATTTTTATATCACGTGAGACAACTTTCTGTGCTTCTTATTATACTTTTTGAAGGAAATTTCAAACATACACAAAAATGGAGATACAATATAAAATGTTTATGTATTTATATCATTTTCAAAATTATGAACACTAACAAATACATAACTATAATACTAATCTCTGTTGGTCCATCAAAAAGAAGTTTGTGTTTTCATTGTTTGCTTGATCATTTTTTATGCCTAAATCTTGCAACCTGAACAACTAATTCTAGGATAACATTTACAATATATTAACTAGTGTTAATTTCCTACTATGTTTTTGAAATTTTATATCATGTCTATACTTTTTGTGTTCTGCTTTTTAAAATAAAAAAAATTGTTTCAACTACTTCTTTTTCCCATTAATTTTATCTTGTTTAAGTATTTTAGAAGCAAGCTTCAGATATCATGGCATTGCTAGGAAAGACTTCAACAGGTATATACAGCTAATAAAATGTGTGTGTATATATATATATAAATTCATGCATCATATAATCATATCCATATATGATCTTCTCATCGAACGTAATTATAACATACTTTTAGTATTGCCTAATATATAGTTGTTTGGGTTTGTTTCTGGATGTCACCCCAGAACCTCATGTGCGCAATGGCAAAGCTTGTGAGACGTGACTGAATTATGGAGAAAGTACACTGACTTGCTGTTAAGAGGTAGGGTCTGGTAAGAAGCAGGAAGTAACTGGGGTCATAACTTGGAAGAGAATAGTTCCCTTTCTGGATGTTCCTTTTACTATTTATGCTTCTTGGCCACCACCATGTTTGTAACTTTTCTACTGCCATCCCCTTCTTCCATGCCAACCTGCCTTGGAAACAGTTACCTATGGATTGAAATGCGAGCCAAAACAAACCTCTTTTAAATTACATGCATTGGATGTTGTGCGCTAGCGACAAGTAAGTGACTGTGACACTTTTTTTTTTTTCTTTTTAAAATGAATTTAGGATAATAGATTATAGGTGTTTTCTCAAATTTTAATTCAGCTAAGGTTTTCTCATTGCTATATTTTATTCCTCCTTTTTTTAACTTAACTGTACAGCCCCCGAGCTACTTTTCATGATATCGCTATGCTGGAAAAAAACAAGTCTCCGGTAGCCTTTTTAGGTTTCCACACTTGATCACTTCTTTTGATGTAGCAAACTTTTTGTTCATTATTTGTTGCCTCATAGAGGCAGAGGCTTGAGGTTATATTCAGATACATCATTTGGCAAGAATATCTTAGATGAATGTTTTCAACTTCCTTTTGAAAGACAGCTTGAAACATAAAGTGTCTTGCTGTTCCATTTCCAGTGAGTACTAACACTGATCAGCAGGGACAGGTGGCATCAACCTGATTTCACTCATTAATGGTTTACTTAATGCATTTAGAATCCATTTAATAATTGTTTTGTAGGTTCATTAGTTCACGTTGGATGATTTTTCTATCACTCTTCTTGTACATTTTATGGAAACATGAAATTTTTTGAGCTGAACATTTTCTGTAAAAACAATTTTCCCTAATTTACTATTGATTATCCTGGAAAGAGCTCATTTTAGAATTACAGAGTACAAGAAGTGATTGAAAAATACAGTGAATTTTTTAATTAAAAACAAGTATTGCATTAAAGGGCACAATGTCAAGAATGGTGGCATAAGTATGTTCATAGCAAAAGGCAGTACTTAGAGGGAGGATAACACCATTTGTCTTGTATTTTAATACATTTTTAAAAACATTTACCACATTACTTGAGCATCCTTTTTGATGAAATGTTTATAGCGATTTCTATCAAATAAAAAACATCATGTTGTGTCTCATCCACCTTATTCATGGTTCTGGAAAAATGGCTCTTCCATGAAACAAAAAATGACCATGAAGGCTAAAAGTTTAGGGTCAGTTCAGCACATGGAACAGCTGTGACAGTGTAACATAGAACAGTAGTAAAAAATGATAAATGCGTGTGAGGTAAGGAGAAGTATTCTGAGGGGTGATAGATGGCAAAGCATCTTTTACTGCAATAAATTTTTAAAAATTTAGCTGTTCACCATATTTCTTGATCATACCTCATAAAAGAGTATGCATTTTCTTTTACTTTTCAATTTTTTTAACAATAGCAAAGTTTTGTTAAAGTTGGGAAAATAAACAGATTCTGTAGAGCGAGTTTGTGACAAGTAAAAACAGCAAAACAAGTACACCACAAAAGGGAGAAAACAGTGGCCTACTTTTCCATTTAAATGTAATTAATTGGTAAACTGGCAGGCAACAATATTGAGTAGTAATGAACCTTTTTATTGTCATAGAATAATAATTTATATGTGATATATTTTAGTCATTTCTATTCAGTAGTTCTTCTATGATCAATGTTTGCAGAAAGACATTTGTGTGATTTTTGTATTTTCTCTATGAATTATGGTAATTAAAAATTGTCCATAAGTTTGACTTTCATAATGTGTTTCAGTGGCCCAAATCAAACTCATTTTATTAGTATGTTATCCTGGAAACAAAGAAACAGGAAAAAACGTATATTTAAAATTTTATAATCTGATTTACATTTTGCTATTAAACATAAGACTAAGATTTTTTTCTCCCTGAAGATTCTTGCAGACAGAAACCTTTAGGTGTCTCAATATGTCTATGTAACACTATTTGAAATTTTTTTTAATATTTAGGAAAACAAAGATGAACAATATAGGCCCATGAAATTTTCAGATTTTGCAGTCATAATACTTTATTTAGATTTTCTACCAGATTAAATTATTCCAATAGTTTTTAAGCTCCATTTCACTTTTGGAAAACAAGTGTACTTCAGTTTCTTACCACCTTGAGAGATACAATTTTTTAAGATAACAGGGCTTGAACCAAGGACTTTCACAGTGAGCTACCTCCTCATTCTTCACTATTATTTATTATAAGACATGATCTGAGAAACTAAGATGTTCAGGCTGGGTTTGAACTTGTAATCCTGCTGTCTCATTCTCCCAGAGTTTTGGGATTACAGGCCTGCACCACGGCACATGGCTCAGAAGGCAGTTTTTATAAACGGACTATTTTAATTCCTTTTTACAAATAAAATGTTACTCATAAGCCAAACATTGGGAAAAGTACAGACATAAAATGTGCCTCGCTTCTGCGTTTGCAGCAGAGATGAATGAGGGATGAGGGCTTCAAGCCCTGAATGGGGAAGTTTCATCCCGTGCCCTGAGTATTTTTTTGGTTGCTCCTCATATGTATGTTCTAGATTCCCCAAAAGGCTACCAGGATTGGTTGAATGTAGTTTGAAAGCAATCAGTTTATATCAGATATCAAATTGGGCAAAACAGGCCCGCAGCACAAGCACTGTCTGTTATCCTAGTATATTTCACATCTCACCTGTCTTTTGACAAATTTTAATATATGGTAAAGTTTACGCACAAGTAGCCTATGCAACACTCTTGTATCCTCCCTGTCTCTTTAGCAGGGGGCTGGCTGCTGCCTCTGCTTCATGCTTGAGAAGTCTGAGTAACATTGCGTGATTCTATTTTTTGATTTGGACACTTTTTGACATGCCATGTCACCCAACCTCTCTCCACCATGAAAATCCTATATTTCAAATGCTAGAAAATGTTTTCAAATGACACTTGGCAATTAAATCATGAGAGCAAGAAGTACTCACCTGTGAAAATTCCAGGGTTGATAGGGTATCCTTATAATCCTGTAAACAGTAATCTAAATGTGGATCTAAGTTTTTATTGCGGGGTGAAAGGAACTTCACCAAAATCTGGCCACAGACTCTTAGAAAGGGACAGCAGCCGGCTGCTGGTTATGGCAGAACAGAGTTTCCTGTGTGATTTCTCCTTTTTCTCTTTCTTTTCCTCCTCTTATTTCTTTTGCTTCTTCATTGTCACCTGTACAGAGAATTGTTGAAAGTGTGGGCTGCGTCTATTTTAAGTGACTTTAATTCTAGAGGTTTGCAGGACTATAAGATACCCTTCAGCTGTTCTTGCAAAAAAAAATTAAGAGACTGAGTTTAAAGATAAGAATATATTTCCTCCTCTCAGACTACAAACTGTTGATTATTTGTTCAGGTCTCCCGAACTTCTAGAGCAGGAACCACAGTGTAAAGGGCATTGTGCACAGTGAGAGGGAGATTTGGTACCTAAGGAAATGAAAAAAAATATTAGAGCTGTTTTTATCTGCCCTTACAATAGAAGTACTGCGTGGCAGATAACGGTGTTCTTTTTTATTTATCTTGCATTACATCTTCTGAACAAAACCAACCTCTAGACAACAGAGGCTGTTCTAATAACAGAATCATCCCCTCAAATGAAATTTTTGACATACCAATCATTCTCTGTAGCCAAACCATTTTATTCATATAAAATATATTTGAAGAACATTTTAATGAATACTTTGCAGTTAGTCATCTACTCTATATTTTTTTTTCTTAAGTAGTCCTTTAGTGATCACAACAGAACAAAGCTTTCCTGGAAGGTATAAAATATTTCCTGCATGTTACTACTGTCAGGTTTCCTAAGGAGGCCAGGAATAGAATCTGACAATGAATAAGAATTAAAATGACTTTTGCCCCGCAAGTAAAATGAACCTATTGCAAATTTTGTGATTGTGGTTTTGATGCTATAGCCGAAGTTTTGAGAAACAATCTTCTTACAGAACTGCTTGGAAGAACCGAAAGTTTCTAAATGCTAACTTGACTCCTAATTGATGAATATACACCCTGCCGTGTTCAAGGCCATTGTCCTGTAGTTGGTCATAGTGCTGGGGACACACTGCGGAAAGGGAAGAAGGGCCTCTGCACTTTACCCGCAAGTCAGGGCTTATATGTGCTGCAGTTTCTCCAGAGCAAGCCAAGCTCTCCCTCTGTGCTCAGCTTCACCGTGCCAGAACTTTCTGTACTATAATTAGATTATATGGAATAAAACAAACACATAAGGTTAAATACTGATTTGTCTTATATGAGAAACCCAAATAATGAATATAAATCATAATAAAAGACAGACAACAGGAAGTAGGGATGTAAATCTCTCTCAGATTGTAAAGGAATCCAGACATAGAGGTGGGCTAGTGGAAGGGGAAGGAAAAGGTGATAGCAAAAAGGAATTGAGTTGTATGATGTACAAGTACCGATTCCAAATGAGGAATGCCAACCTTATCCGTCGCAAATATGTAAAAAGAAGTTATATTTCACATGAACTAGCCTTGAGTGGAATAAAATTATTATTATATTCTTAATAGCATCCTCTCTCTCTCTCTCTCTCTCTCTCTCTCTCTCTCTCTCTCTGTCTGTCTTTTTTTTTTCCTGCAAGTATGAGAAACTGTGGAGGATGCAAGGCTAAGAGCAGGAAGGTACTATTTCAATAAATGATTCTCTAGGAAGGAAGGAGTGCATCTAGAAAATATTTGTCTTGCATTGCATAGGCCCAGCGTGATGCCCAGCACTACTTCCTGCCAGTCTTACTCTAAACTACAGGTAGAAAAAAACCTTAAAAGCAAATGTCTACTAGTGCAGCTACTTGTAAAATAACTTCAAACAATATTAAGTGAAAATAAAGGAAATTAACACTTTCCTCTGCCTCAGCACAGACCTACTAAGGACAAAAGCTGTCGTCTGAGTAGAGAGTTAAAACAATGGTAAAGTTAGCATCTACAATTTTTATTTATATAATTATGTATACTCGAGTTTTGATGTATTATGATTTCACTTTAGTTCTTAATATTTAGGTTTTAATATTTTGTAGTTTACTGGAAACTATCACCTATGGCTTATTACAATTGATTGTTTTAGTTTCTAAATACTTTATATGTCAATATTTTGTTTTGAGTTCTAATTTCACTAAATTGTGGCCATTGTGGAATTTACTCTTTGATAAAAATGCTGGGATTTTCTTTGTGGTCTAATAAATGTATGCTTAATATCTTCTACCTATATTTGTTTCTTTTTATTAATATGGTATGTCTCTCTCAGTTCCTATTAATAATTTTTCCTTCAAATTATATTTTTCTAAATGCAATTAATTTTTTTGCTGGTATTTGTGCAAAATAATGAATTCCAACTTTTCTTTTTATTAGCTGTACATTATTTAATTTTAGTTATATCACTTATAATCTACAAGTTACATTTGAAAGATCTGAGCATTTTTGGTAACTAATATATATTTTGGCATAATATTAACTCATTTTTTATATTTCACAGCCTGCTAGACAAGACAAACAAATCTGATTTCGTATCAATAGGGTCATATCTGAGGCACAGTTCAGAAATGATCTTATTTCTAAAATTGGAAAAAAATAAAAACAATAGAAAAGAAGAGAATTTTAGCAAGTGCCAGTTTCCTAAACTGGAATGTGGGGTAAGAGAGGGAAAAAAAGGACTGTGACAGCTGACAGATGATAGGAAGTAAATTGATGGTCATTTTCTTAAGGAATTTTATGTACAATTTTCCTATTAGGCATTGTTTGTGATTACAAATCACCACATACTGAAAAATTAACTTTCTTTAGTCAAAAGACTGAAAGTGTTGTGGTGGAAACAATTTCAAGGGGTAACAACTATAAGAAAAGAAAAAAGAAAAAGATTGATGTTCCTAAAGTACACACATTAGTAGTAAGACATTCCATGCCACTAACCTAATGGCAAAGGAGGAAAATATTTTATAAGGACGATGGGGAAGCCTTTTTAGTAAGTGTGGTTCCAGATCGTCTTAATCTAAAACAACAAGCTTACTGGCTTCAGGTGAGTCAGTCCTTTGGGAAACCGGCTAAAAACATAAAGTGTAGACTCTGAAAATATCTCACCTCACATCTATTTTCCTTTCTAAATACTACTTAGAAAGCAGAAGCACTTTGGTGTAACTTTCTGCTTTTAAAGCCACAGTCTAAAACTACTGAGTGATTTTCTAGGAAAAACAGGAGGCTAGCCCTATTTCTCCTTTATTTTCTAGGAACAAAAGAAGAGAAAAATGTGTATCAGGCACAACAGACAAGTAATTCTGACTTGTTTTTGGAGGGTGACTACTGAGGAGAGGTTTACACAAGAAGCAACTCAAAGAGTCAAAGAAATTTATTCCCGTGTTTAGCAGAGAGAAAGTTTTAGTCATAATCTTAGGGCTTTTAATTTACCACAACCATTTTCTCCTCTCTCTCTGACCTCTGTTGGTTTTTCTTTTGCATTTTGAATTTCCCACACATTACAAAATAGGCACAGTCTGAATTTTAGGACTCTTGTGTTTGCCTTAAAATTTTCTTAGAGCTCCCTTTATGCTGTTATTTACACTTCAAGGCTGCTGGTAAATTGGGGATATAAATACTGCACATCTTCCTGAAATAAGGTCCTTCTGATGATCCATATTCCACCGCAGCTTGAGTTTGCTACTGTGTATATCAAGAGCATATTAAGAGAAAGATGTATGTTCCTCAGGGGTTATGTGAGGATGTGATAAAGTGATAAATATTATTTTTATGTGCAAAAACAATAGTCAATTTTGGGTAATTTGACCTGGGAAGAAAACAATGAAATTATCTTGCTGGTATTTACTCTCATGGTATTAAATCCATTTAAAATGCACCCTTTCAGTAAAATTCTATGTACTATGTATAGAATTTCAGTCAAATTAAGTGACAAGATCAATAGGACACACAAAAATATTGAATAATATTTTCACAAGGATTCTGATTAAGTTCCATATAACAAATGCACATAGAAGTTAGGAATAAGTTTAAATCATGCTCACACTCCATGTCTCTAAGCAATAAAGTATTTCAGAATTGTAGCTGCAAATTTTTATCTTCAGTATTCTTCTGATCAGGAAAAGATATAGTAAAAAAACATTTAAAGAAATGTTTCATGAATCCAAAATTATTAAAGGCCTTTTGTGATCATGTGTTTTCAAACATTTTATTGTTATATCCATGGTCTCATAAAATATTATATGAAAATGTCACTTCTGAAAATATAGAAATGGAAATTTTCTTATCATTTACTTTCTAAATTCAAATTCAGTCCTGACACTTGAAAAGTTACGGTTATGCATTAAGTTTCAAAATTTTAATTAAAAAATTTATTAGTCTCAGTATATAGTTACATTTCACATTTTCTTCTGTGGAACAGTAGAAGAAAATTCTGATACAGCCAGGTAACACTGGTTTTTGTTTTTGTATTTTGAAACTGAAAACTATTAAAATATGATACTTTGAAATCTTGAGGTATCTTTCAAACAAATTAGTGTACAACTTTACTTTCAGAATTTAAAAAATTGATTCAAACTTACATTTTTTTTGCTTTGTCTGCTTAGAGGGCTATAAGTAATGATTTCCAAAATATACTATGTATCTAAATGTTATACATTTGGTTTCCAGTATAATTTTCCAATGAAAGGAATTAAGGATTCTTAGAAAAATTACTGATTCTAGAACTGGGAAAGAAATATTTAACATTCTTCGAGCATTTAAAAGTACCCAAAAAGGATACTTTTTGTTATGCTGACTCAGAACCTACTAAAATAGCTCCCAGTGGCCAAAGACAGAACATGTTGAATAACATCCTGAGTAGTATGAGATTATAATTAAAAGTATAAATTAAATATCCATCTATAAATAATGATTGAATAATTAACTAGAGGAGATTGATGACTCTTATGCAAAAAAATTCTAAACAATTTATGTTGATATTCTGCTTTCAAGGAGAAGGCACATAAACCCCCCTTTATTCAGCAATTGTCTGTCAAAAGAATACTATAGGGAGTGACTAAAAAAAGACTAACACAACAGCAGAGAAACCTAATTGTTACTATTTCAGGAAAGTAATCAAGTTAACATCAACAATAATTTAAAATGTTACAAGTTGATAAAAATTATACTTCATCTCCGTGATCCGCCTTCCAAGAAACTCAAAACTCCAATCTGAACATAGAAAAACATCAAATCCCAGTAGAGTAGCATCCTACAAAATACCTACCCAGTACTACTCAAAACTGTCAAAACCAAGTCTGTGGTTGGTCAAACAGATGGAGAAAACTTCACTGTAATAATAACATGAAAAACTAATACTCAGTAATAATCAACATAAAATGGTTGGATGCATAAAAATGCAAGAAACTCTGGAACTTCACAAAGTAAAAATGAAAATTGCATCTTTAAACATTAATACAGATTCAAGATGTGAATTCTTCCAAGGTTAATTTATTAATTTAATGTGATATCAAAAGAAATGTCATAGAGGTTTTTCTGGAGCTGATTAAGGTGATAGGAAAAAATAAATATAAAAATAGCTGAGGTTTGGTATAAGAATGCTGCTGGTTTAGTAAAATAAATTTGGAAGTATTCTTTTTAGTTGCGCTTTTTGGAAGAATTTAGGAAGAGTTTTCTGACGATGTGACAGAATTCTCACATGAAGCTGTCTTTGTTGACAGGCTTTTGACAACTGATTCAGTCTCTTTATTTGTCCTTGGTCTATTAAGTCTTTTGATTTCTTCTTGATTCTGCTTTAGCAGGTTGTTTCTAAAAATTTGTCCATTTCTTCTATGTTATCAAATTTGTTTGTGTATAACTGTGTATAGTACTTTTTTATGATTCTTTTATGTCTGAGGCATGTTGTAATGTCTCTTTTTTCATTTCTGATTTTATTTACTTGAGTCTTGTTTTTGTTTTCCTTTAGCTTATCCCTTTATGAATTTTACTTACCTTTTAGAAAACTGTTTAACTTTGACATTAATTTTATTATTTTTTACTTCATATTGGTTTAATTCTGCTAAATCTTTCTGCTAAATTTCAGTTTAGTTTTTGCTGCTTGTTCTAGTATCTGAAAATGTGGAGTCAGATTTTTTACTTTAGCATTTGCTTCTTTTTTTAAGGTAGATGTTTGTTGCCATAAATGTACCTCTTAATATTATTTTTGCTGCATTATCTATGTTCTGATAAATTTGTTTTTATTTCATTTATCTAGGAATGTTTCTTACATTTGCTTTTTACTCTCTTTGATGCAATGGTCATATACAAGTATGTTTAGGTTTAACACATTTATGATACCAAAGATGTATGATTCATTAATGTGCTGTTGAATTGTTTGCTAGTATTTTGTTAAAGATTTTTGCATCCATGTTCACTAGTGATATAAGTCTATAATTTGCTTCTCTGTGAAATCTTTGTGTGACTTTGGTATCTGGGTAATACCAACTCATGAAAAAGCTTGGAAGCATACCTTCTCACTCATATGTGCAATATATAATACTCAAACTCATAAAAGCAGAGATTAGACTGATGTTTGCCAATCGACGTTTGGGTCAGAGGGAGGAGAGATGGTTGTCAAGGGCTGTAATATTTCAATTACACAAGGTAATTTCTGGAGACCTAATATAAAATGCTTTAAGTATATTACACATTTGAAATTTGTTAAGAGAATGGATTGTAAACATTGTCCCCACATATGCCACACACACACACACACACACACACACACACATGCACTCACAAGAAGTTAGTAACTGTGTAAGACTAAGACTTTGTTTATGAACCTGATTATAATGATTAGTTCATAATATATATACATATGTATGTATATATAATGATGAACTTGTGTACTACTAATAGATATTCATTGTCAATTTTACCTCAATAAAGATAGAAACCACACCTAGAACACCATTGTAAAGGGAAGAGCTGTGAGTAATAGCTATTTTTTGAGATATGTTAAACACACCACACAACCACAGCCCCTGTAATTGTAAGGTACACTACATCAATGAACAGGACCAGAATAAGACCCAAGTACATACAAAAGTATGATCAAAGAACATCTCAAATCACTGGGCTTTTAAGTAAATGGTATTGGGACATTTGAATAAACATCTTGAAAAATAAAATTTGATGATTTACTCAGAATCTATACAAAAGGAACTCAAATGAATCATAGTTTTCATTGTCAAATAGAAAACTGTTCAACTACTAAAAGAAAACTTGAATGAATTTTTTATAATAAGGGTATAGAGAGGAATTTATAACTATAAAAGGAAGTTAAGATACACTTTTAAAAGATTATTCCTTTAAGGCTGGAGATTTAGCTCAGTGGCATAAGCACCTGCCTTGCAAGCATGCAGTCCTTCAATCCCCACTACCAAAAAAGAAAGAAAGAAAAAAAGAAAAGATTATTCCTTTAGATGTTATGAATATTGCCATCAATAAATATTTACATACTCATGTACATAAACACAATATTTATATAAATATATTCTTACGAATATTTATAATAAATAATTTATATGTGTGATTTTCATAGGGACAAAATGTATGTCATAAACAAAATCAAAAGGAAAGTGTCAAAGTGTTAGAAGATATATGTAACATATATCACAAATGGAGAGTTAAGATTCCCAATATGTAAATACAGTTTAATAACAGAGAAAAACAAAACCTAAAAAGTGAGTGGTTTGCATGAGCAGACTTATGTGGAGTTATAGACTCACATGCAAATACACAGAGGATACTCAAGTATTTTAATGTATACACAGGTACTCAACTTCACTCATGAAAGTACTGATACGTTGTACAAAATTTAAAGGTTTTATCTGTTCTGTGAGGGGAGTGTTAGTGAAGGGGAAGATATCAGGAAACAACCACTCCCACAGGTTGCTAGGGAGACTAAAATACTACACCGGTGCTGAAGGGGAGTTTACCAAAGTCTGGAAATCTACCTGTTGGTCTTTGATCAGCCAGTCATTATTTTGAGAATTAATTCTGAAGATATACCTCCAATAAGAAAGCACTGTGTAAAAATCATTCAGTGAAACTGCTTATAATTGTTATAAATGATTTAAATATTCAATTGTAAGAAACTGAATAAACTGAATAAAATATGGGATAAACACTTAAATGGATATGTCCAGCTGTGGGAAAAGCATAAATATTTTAAATAAAAACTGACTGGACTGATCTACAAAAAATACTTTATAATATAAAGTACATTTGAAAAGTAAAGTACACAATGTGTGTACATACATACACATATATTGTTTTTACATTTGCAGAACAAATGGGGAAAAGAATAAAATCCACATGAATCTACTTATTTCCTAAAAGAAAATACAGATTGGCAAATTAAAGATGAAGGATTATTTACCTGTAGTTTTGGGTTAGCTGGAAAAGGATTAGAAAAGAATGAAGTAATGGTTCTCTGACTTTAGTTTTTGTTTAGTGTGAGAAGTACTTCAAAATTAAATCAAGAAAGAAAGAACTCTGAAATGGAATACAAAGAAAAGGAAAAAAATTCAACTATTATTGTAAGTGAATAACAATCACACTAAATGAGTAGAGGAAGAACAAATTCAAGTTACTAATAGAATATTTTGATTAAGTGAACTCAATCTAGGGAAATAAAACAAAGCAAAATAAATGCCCCATAAATTTGTCTTCTCTCTTTCCATTGAAAAACCATAATACCCATGAAAAGTGGTATATTTTGGACCAAAATCTTGGCTCATACATACCACTTCTCACTTTAAGAAATCAAGGATCATGGAGAGACAGCTCTTTTCAAGACGAGGAAATGACTGTCCAAGATAAACTTAGAATTTCCTTTTATTAACATACAGAGAAACTATGCAAAACTATGAGCAATCCAGAAAGTCTGTAAGGGTTCTGACTCACCAAGTTTAGTTCATATTACATATCAAGTAAAGTTCAAGAATATAATTTTTGAATAAAATAGAAACTCATTACCAGATAAATTAGATAAATGTTTCTTTCTTAAAACAGAGCACTGACAGATTAATGTGTGGGGGTAGTAAAGTTGCAAAATTATTATTTCAAAAATCCAAAGATTTCAAGAATCATTAATGGGTATCAAACCTAGTTAACAAAATTTGATGAAAATCAAATTGCCTAATTTCAAACTGCCTGAACATACATTGCTTATTAGTTGCAAAGCATAAATAGTAGTCATACAGTGTAGAATTTGGGAGCACATTCTAACTTTGTGATCAAAGTCAACATCACCAATAAAAATCAGACAGACATTGAGTGTCTCCAAATGAAATTTAATTCTTGGAATGCCTAACTTGATTCTAATTAAGAGCCATCAGACAAAAGAGAAATGAGAAACACTCTTGTAATAACTGACCAGTTACCTTCAAACCATTAATATTAAGAAATACAAAGAAAAGCAAAGAAAGTTTTCCAGACTACTAGAGATTAAACAAATATTATTATGGGCAACGTGTAATCTTTACATAGAACTTTTACTGTAAAGATATATGATACTGAATAATGTGATAATTAATGAAATTGAAATATGGGTTGTAAGTTAAATAAAAGCTTATTAGCAATGATAATTTTGCTGATTTAGTAACAGTACTGAAATTATAAAAGTCTCTTTAAAACTTCATATATATATATATACATATATATACATTATATATATTTAAAACTGGCAAAGGATGCAACTTTCCATTTTATTTTTCATACCTAATTCAAAGAACATAAAAAGACTTATATTTACTCGAGTATCACCTATGCTTGTTGTTCTTCTTTCACTGGTGAGTTTAACAGTTTACCTCTGGTATCATTTTCCTTCAGCCTAATGACTTTCATTGACATTTTTTTTAGAGCCAGAACTGCTGACAACAATTCTGCTTAGTTTTTGTTTATCTTAATATCTTTACTTCATCATCATTACTGGCAAATATTTTGCTGGATAATGAATTCTGTGTTGCCAGTTTCTCTTCTATCAGCATTTTTGGAATTCTTACATTCTTCTTTATTTCGCACTTATCCCATTTATATTCAATTTCCCTTTATAAGCAATGGATTAAAATTTTTTTTTGGTTTTGATTTTAAATAGTTTATTTATAGTAGAGCCAGATATGTTTCTCTTGTTTCTTCAGTTTTTGTTTTGACAAGCTTCTCAAATCTCTAATATTTTTAATGGTTTACCTACATTTAGAAACTTTTCAGAAGCCACTTTTTTTTTCACCAACGTCTCTCCTCTCTCCTTTTGGGTGTTATATTAAATGGATCGTAAGCCTTTTGTTACTGTCTCACAAGTCTCAGAAGCTTTGATTTTGATTTTTTTAGTTAAAAACTTTTATCTATTCTTCAAATTGGATACATTCTGTTGATCTAGTTTTAATACCATTGACTTTCCCCCTCTGTTATTACCATTCTGAAGTTAAACCTATATAGTAGGATTTCTACTTTAGTTAATATATTTTTCTGTTTTAAAGTTGCCAATTCATTCTTTTAGAGTTTCTATTTGTTTGCTGAAAGCTACTGACCCTTCATCTTAAGGGTGATTAGTGTCCACATTTCACCTCCTAGTTCCAGCAGCTTCTTCAAAGATTGTGTGAAAATCCCCACATCTGAGGTATAACAGGATTGTCATCTCTTGATTGTCTTTTCCCTTGAGAATTGGTCTTATCATAGGTCATATTCTCCTGGGTCTTTTCATGGCCAGTAATTTTAGATTGAGAATTGTTACAAAAATATGTATTTTGTTAAAATATGTATGTTTCTGCTGCTATCTCTATGGTTGCATTAAGTTCCATCCATCCAATAACATTCAAGGTGCTTTCTTCCCTGCCTTGGACAGCTGTGCTGTAACTGTAACTTAGGTGTCACAGCCTCTCCGACAGGTTTAGGCTGACTACACATCCCTTGATTTCCTGGAACTCCTAGTGCTTCCCAAAGCCCTTGGCGCACTTTGTGAGGTCTTCTTCCCACTCTCTGGTTATTATTTTGCCCAGTGTTTGTGTTGCTTCATATACATAATTATGAGATTCCTTCTTTAGTCTCACGCCCTCATAGACTTCACCTTTAAATCTCTAACTCCTGCATTCCCTGTTTCTTAGGCCTGAGACAGAGGCATCTTTGAGGATTAGCCCACTAAGTTCTAAGATTTGACTGAGGATCACTCTCAGAATATGCTGTGAAAGAAAAGAGACAGAAAAAAGAATTGGGAAATCCACACCATGCAGTCTTTGACTGTTCCTCTTGGTTCATCTGGGCAGAGCACAGGTTGGACTTTGGGGATCCATGTCCTGTGATCTCCCACACTTCAATGGCAGCAGTTCTGCAGTGGGGAGCCCTTGCAGGAGGGTTGTAGAGGAAAGTATGAGAAAAGATTCACTCTATGGCTAAAAATAGTCTGGATACTGCACATTTCCATAAAACAGCTACTAAGTCTTCCTTCATTAAAAGTTGGGAAGTAACAAAGAGAGGGGAGACACAGTATCTGCTGGAGTTGGGCTAATAGTTGGTTGTGACTTACCAGAGTTTACCTGTACAGCATGGTTTCAATTTTCAAAATATCAGACAGTCATTTCGCATTTTCTATTCAGAATTTATAGCTGTATCTAAACTACTATATATCCTAGTGCACCTGTCTTATTCTGAAAATCGTCTTTCTTTTTTAGGAAAACCCTCTGAAGTATTAAATGATACTGAGACATATTGTGTCAGCTTAGACTTCAGTGATAGAATTTCATTTTATATACATAGATCTTAATATAGATACAGGTGGGAAGAATGTATCAAACTAGAAAAAGTTATGAATGTGTGTAAAATGTAGAGCTCTCTGTTCTAATGTTATAAATTATCGAAATTATTTTGCAGTGTTCGGGATTGAACTCAGGTCTTAGGCATGATGAGAAATGCTCTACCCCAGAGCTACACCTCCCAACTGATTAAATTTTTTTATTATTTTAAAATATTCTACCTACTTTTTATTGAAACATTTTTAAAAGAAAATGACTCTAAATCAATGGCACACCTGTAATTTCAGACAATTTTTCTAATAAACTATTCAAAACATGTAATTTTTCAATACTGTTTGTAAAGATTTTGACATCTTCTTTGTAATTTTTCTGGGTAATATAGAATGACAGCTTTAACATAATAAATCTTCATTTTTAAAAAATAAGAAATCCATTCTGGGGCAATTCTTACTGTTTCTTTTGCATCATCAATTCAGAAACACATGTGCTTACACAAACCATAGACAAAGAAGAACACAAAGTTTTGAAGATACTAGCAACTCAAGAAATATTAATGAAATAAATTAAGGAAGGAAAAAATAAAGAGATGATTCGTTACCTTGCATAGGACACTGGCACAGGAATGCCTATTTTTCATTTTATTGTAGTTGTTTTAATGTAAAGAGACTTTAGATTTTATTTGATATTTTCTTTGATAAAAAACCTTCCAGTCTCTTAACTCTATACTTGTTAATTTCTCAGTATTATTACTAAAATAAATTATAACCAAATGTGAATTTATCTTTTCCATACAAAAATCACCCTTGTTAATTTTGTTTTAAAGGTCTTATAATGGCATCAATTTACAATAAGATCCTCACACTTAAAAAAACAGTAAATGATTTTATAAAATTCAGAGTTTCCATGATTTTGATTATCAAATCCAGGTAATACACAAGCACTGTTCATTTGTTCTGCATAAAATCTTCCAAATCAATCTCAAACTTCTATTGCCTGCTCTACGGTACTAACTTTAATTCATCAAATCACACACTTAATACTTTAGTAGTCAGATTTCTTCTTTTTCTATCTTTCTATTCCTTCAGTTTTTCTCTTATGGCTTTACTAGATTAATCATTCTATAACACCACTTTTTAACTGTTTGTTAAGTCTATTCCTTTGTGGGCTTTTCAGAAGAAATCACACTGACATATCAGCTGATATTGAACTAAGAAACTGTGCCCTTGTCTTCACCCAATAATCTCTTTCATAAATCCTAATTCAGTCCATAATAATGTGAGGAAAATCTGCATTACTGTTAAAATGTAGCTATTGTCACGTATATTACAAAAATCACCTCCCAGTCATTTGTATAAGAGACAGTAAAATAAAACAACTTAAATATTTTAGAGTGAAATAAATTACTCAATAGTTTTTGGAGTAAACTTCCTACAAAATTCTAAACTCTCCCTGATATTATGGTGTCCTTGTTTGCTCTCAGGAAAGGAAGAGACATACAAAATAAGAACGAAAAATTGTTTTCACATCCTATGCCACCGACATTGAACAACTGTTTTTAAGAGCAAATGCTTTCAAAATAAATGCAGTTCTTACCATTGTATAACTCCAAAGTTAACACCTGGAAAAACTTAAGAATTTAATTAAAGCATAAGATGTTCTGGAATTGTTATACTTCAACAGGATATCACATTTCGGGTAGAAAAAAGCATAGTCAGTGTTTTCATTTCTATTATGCTTCTTTTGATACAGAGTTATTGTGAGTTAGCACAATGAAAATACAGTACCTTGAAAAAATATTTTACACATACAAAATAAAGTTGTCCTAAGTGTTTCTATCAGTTTTAAAATTCCATCACATTAATCTATGGTCAGGTAAGGAAGGAGTTCATTGAGATAGATACAGTGCCTGTTCATATGTCTGTTCATATGACTTAAACATGTAGCCATCAATAAAGAAATGCCTTAAATATTGACACAAATATTTAGATAATTATACTTATATTTAGAGTTAATGAGGAGTCTACAGAAATATCAGAGCACATAATACAAGTGCTTTCCTAGTCAAGGTTGTCAGAAGAGGTAAGGAAGCTGAAATCCTAAAAGACAAGATGGCTGGGCTGAGACCATGCAGGAAAAAATTCACAGGGAGACAGTTGTATGAATGGTCAAGGGAGAAACAGAGCTGGTTTCTTCCTTTCCTTTCTCATTGCTGATACAAAATACCTGACATCCACAAGTTAAAGGAGAAAAGGTTTATTCTGGGTAAGTTTTTAAAGGTTTCAGTCTACAGCCTCCTGGCTCCAAGGCAGGGCTTCATGGCAGGGGAAGTCTTGGGAGAGAAAAAACCATCCATGGCAACAGGAGGCAGCAAAGTACCAAGCTTTCCATTTCCTTTTATCTCATCCTGCTTATAAATTTTTGGGGTGGGGCTACCTATACCCAGGTTGGGCTTTCCCATTATCCACACCCAGAACTATGATGAACAATTAGTGGAATAATCCAGTACCATAATCCTTAATCCTAGTATCACATACTCTAGATCCAGCCACCTCTGAAAAGCCCCATCTCTGAGCACAAGATAATTTGGGGAGACATTTAAATAAAAGCTATAATGGTAGCATTCCTGGGATATAAAAATAAGGCCAAAAAATGGTGGTTCCTAGGCACAGGAAATATAGGGCTTAAATCTGTAATCTCTTTAACTTTAACTTTCTAACATATTAAGCATTAAGTATGTATTTCCATGTAGATTCTTCATAGGCTTCTAAACTCAAAAAGTATCAAGATAAATTAATTTCCCTCTCTTTTTATGACACCTTGATTAAATGCATTAAACTCCACAAGTCATTCATAGATATTCTAACTCTGTCTATCCTTAATTCTTTTTCCCCATATTTTACACTCGATGGGTTACTGAGTGTCTTAGTTACTTTTCTCTCCTTGTGAGACAGAATACCTGATGCTCAAAATTAGGGAAGGTAAGGTTTATTTCTCACAGTTCTTGGGGGTTTCAGTCTACTCAGCTGGCTGCAAGGCAGGATGGCATGGGCTGGGGCAGCCATTTATGGCCACCTCAAACAGCAAAGTGCAAACCAGGCAAGACAGAGACTCATCTTATTCCCCACCCTTGCACTGTATACCAGCTCTGCCCCTGGGCAGGTGCAGCACTCACGCCGGCGCCAAACAACCCCAGAGCCAGACAACAAACCAATCACGAACACCAAACTCAACCATGTCCATGATTGCATGAGGCTTGGGGGGCCATTCAAACACAAACCATAACATTAATAAATCTGAATCTACCTGTGAAATTTGTCCTTAATCAGAAAAATCCAAATAATTTTAGCTGAGTTTTTATGTTACTATGTTTCTAATCTCCCAAATACGTATCTGCAATTCTAATCCTTACCATTCAGTCATTCACTGGGCTGAGCCAAATTTCATTTTAATATTCAAAGTACATAACACATAGTATGCATTTCTTAATGCATACAAATGACAAATGAATATATTACAAAAACAGAAGAAATATAAGGTAAGAGCATGTGGCAATATTATGAATAGAAAGATCAATGCTGAACTTTAAGGCAGCAATTTCACTTGTGTTGAACAGAATACAAAGTTGCAGGAAGGTAGGAAAACATCATTCCTGAGGCAGTGAATGATTTAAGAAAGTGCTTCAAATTTTAAAGTCATGTAAATTGAGAGAAGTTTTTAGTAAGAAAGAGCAAATACAGTGAAAGAATTTAATTTTTTTCTCATGGTACAGATTTACTAAATTTGAAAACATGGCAAGAACTGGTGGAGAGGAAGATGAATTATTTAAGGTCAGCTATCTTAGTGGAAACAGTCAAGGTTAATATTTAGGTCATAGATATTCAGATTAATCCTGAAAAGCAAAAGGAATTTCTCTTTTGCTCCCAGAGAAGTAGATGAAGTGAAGATATAGTTTAGAAATAAGATAGTTTGAATAACAACTGAGAATTTACTAAGTAATTATATCAGAGCTGTCCAGCATGACAGAATAAATACTACATGCATAGATTTTATTATTTTTGTTATTATTATTACTGTCTTTTTGAGAGATGGTCTCACTATGCAGTTCAGGCTGGCCTTATTTATAGCTGAGACTGTTCTTGAACTTGCAACAATCCTCCTGCCTCAGCCTCCTGAGTGCTCGGATTACAGGTATGTGCCACCATGTCTGGCTCATGCTTGGATTTTAAAGAGGACATTTATTCTAGAAATTATCTCACACTGTTACTGTAAAAACTAACTGCAAACTGGAGAACAAGGAAAATTGATTATGGAATTCAGCCTCAGCCCAAAGGCCAGAGAACTAGGGTAGTAGAAGGATAGCTCCCAATGAGAAGCCAAAGGGCATAGAAGGGGCTGTTGGTGCATGTTCCAGAGTCCAAGGCCCAGGACCCTGGCATTCTGATCATCTCTGATGCAAGGGGAGATGAAAGTTCCACATCAAAATCAAAAAGAGAATTTTCCCTTCTTCCACATTTTTTGCTGTGAATACAGTCAGCTCTTGAGAGATTGCCTAATGTCTTCCCACGCTGGGAAGAGGAGTGCAAACCTCTTTATTCAATCTACTAATGCTAATGTCTTTCAGAAACACCCTCTTAGACACACTCCAGAAGTGCTTCACCAACTATCTGGATATCAATTAAATATCCATACCCTTTTAAGTAGCCACAGGCAGTGGAATATAACTGCACACTTGAAGTTTTAATCATTGCTTTAATCTTCCAGTAATAGGCTGAGTGTCAGCAGAAACCACCTATCTTTTTTCAGATAATTTTTGGTTTTGGTTATGTTGGTGCGGGGGATTGAACTCAAGGCCTTAAATATGTTAACAGTGTTCTACCATTGAGTAACAACCTCCAGCCCAGTTTTTTCAGATAATTTTGACAAGACTTATCTACTTGGGCAACAGTTATATACAAAGTTGTCCTTAAACTTTCTGAAATGTGGAATAATTTATTTTTCTCAGTGAAAGTTATTTAAATTTCTGTATTTCAGAGCTCTTCAAATGAGACAATCTTAGGGGCTTGGCTTCAAGAGAAGAATACACTGGAAAAAATTAAGATGATCTAAGATAATTGTATAACTACTGAGAATATGCTGGGTCTTATTGATGTGGTTATGGGTCTGTGGGTTCAAATATAAAATTATAACACATATTGCCCATCCATGACCCTCTTTATCTTGAAATATGACTCATATTAGCCTATTAAAGATCTACAAGCATTGGGATGCTACTGACACCTCCGTGAATACCAACTATATTGAGCTGTACCATTTCCATGGAATCAAATTGGTTAGGATTCAAATGTTGTCAGATTGGGTAAAGCAACTTCTTGGTTAAGTCTGTATATGACAGCTTGATGAGGAAAGAATATTTAGATTCCTCAGAGTCAATGAAAGTAATGAAAGATGGACTAAATTTGCATTGTTTTAGTAAGTCGTGTCATAATTTACTGGAGTTGATTGCTAATAAAATTAAATAGACCCACGAATAGGTCTTCTATTTATTTGGAATACCTCTTTAGTAGTAAAGTAGTTAGATGAGATCTCCAAGAGGGACTCATTTAATGTGACAAGGTTTGTTTGTACACATCCTATAGTGTTTTTGAATTTATGGCCAAGTAATCTCATATTCTAAAACAGAACATTGGCTAAGATTTGTAAAGGTATTCAAAAAGATCATAAAATTACTATATAATATTATGATTTTGGTAAATAATTACATAATATGTCATACAAATAGTGTTGCGGTAAGTACAGAAACCATTTTTTTCTGTGGTATATACCTTCTACCAATGTATAATAATGAAATGTTCTTGGAAACAATTTATATATTCTATCTAGCCCTTGAAAGGAAATGCAATATGATAGTTAATAATATATATTTTGAAAAACAGGCAATCTAGATTTTCTTATTTTTGTTCTATTGTAATGAGACATTAAAGTTTTGCAGGGTATATATTATGGTAATTCACTAAATCAGGATAATAAGCATTTCTGTCTCTCCAACCATTAATCATTTTTATGTGATGGGAATTTTGTACTCTTCTAGTTATTTTGAAATATACTAAAGAGTGTTTGACCAACAGTAACTGTACTCTGATAAAGAAGAACTGAAAATAAGCCATTCACTCTTGTGTTTTGAACAACTTTACACACTCACTTTCTCAGTCTCTAATGACAACTGTTCCATTATGTTCTTCCATAAGACTGACTTATTTCTTTCTATGAATGAGTGAGAATATGTGACATTTATTTCTCTTATTTCATTTAACATAATAACCTCAGTGCCATCCAGGTTTGTGGGAACTCTAAAGTTTCTCTTTTAATCTCTGAATGGTGTTCCATCATGTAAATATACCACATTTTATTTTATTATTCACCCACTGAAGGGCAGCTGGATCTATTCAATATTTTGGCTATAGTAAGCAGTGCTGCAGCAAACATAGGAACACAAATATCTTTTTGGCATAAAGAATTTATTTGTTTCAGATACATATCCAGTGGTGGAGTCATATAGTAGTAGCTTTAAGTTTTTTTAGGACTGTTCATACTGTTGTACATAATGGCTCTAATTTACATTCCCATCAACAATATATTAGAGTTCCATTTTCTCACTATTCTTGACAGCATTTGTTATTTTTCATCCTTTTGATGACAGCCATGAAGATTAGATAATTAGAGGTCATTTATCTTACTGCGGTAGTTGAGTTGCATTTCTCTAATGGTTAGTTACAACACTGAGAATGTTTTCATGTATCACTTGTTCGCAATTTGTTATGCCTTTTCAAAGAAATATATGTTTAGGTTTTACTTATCTATCTATTTAGTTTTGAGTCAGTGTTTGTCTAAGCAGTTCAAGCAGGCCTTGAAATTATTTTGTAGCCTAGATTGGCCTTGAATCTGCAGCAATTCTCCTGCCTCCCAAATGCTGAAATCACAGATATGTGCCACTATGCATGGCCTAGTTTAGTTTTTTTTAGTGCATTTTAAACATTGGGTTGCTTAGTTTTCTGGTGGCCAGCCTTTTGAGCTCTTCATATATTCTGAATATCAGTTCCTTGTCAGATGAATAGTTTTCAAATTTTTTTTTACCATTCTCAAGGCTTCCTCCGATGTTTTATTTCCTTTGTTGTCCAAAAGATGTTTAGTTTTTTACAATCATATTTGTCTGTATTTGCTTTGGTTGCTGGTGCCTTAAGATTATGTCTAAACATTCAGGCCTATACCAATGCCTTTAACTGTTTCCCCTATGTATTTTCCATAATTTCACAATTGCTTTTGAGTCTTTGGTCTATTTTAAGTTAAAACTTTTGTGTATGGAGAAAGGAATCTAACAAAATGCCTACCTTTGAACCTTATCGCTATCACATAGCACCTAAGTACCTTTGAGAATTACTTATAATTATGTCTACTTCATCCCTGTGGAGAATAGTTTTCTCATCTTACAATGGAGATAATATCTAACATGTATGATTGTTGATGGAATTAGCATATATAAATCTGTACATTCATTGTATTATCAGTTTAGATAAATACCTCAGATAAAGAGAGCATGGCAGGATCTTTTCCTGTCAACCTGCTGATGAAAAAAGGAGCAAGAATAAATAACCCCTCCTTCAGCCACAACTGTAACTTTTGCAGTATTTCTTCCTACTTTCCTTCTTGTTTAACATTTTATGCTTCAATTCATGTCCTGATTGGTTCCCAACATATCTCTCAATCTATTATCATTAGAGTCAAACTCTGCCTCCATTTTCATTCCTCTTTTGATACCTGCTATAGTCTGAATGCTAGTTTACTCCAAAACTTTAGCTCTGAATCTTAGTACCCAATGTGGCAATGTTCTGGATGTGTACTAGAAAGCAGGACTTTGGCGAGGTGATTTGGTTGTGAGGTAGATCCCTTATGCATGAGATCAGAGCCCTTATAAGAGACCCCAGAGACTTCCATGCTTGTTTTATCACATGAGAATGCACTGAAGAGCACCTGCCAATGATGGGCATGTCCTCCCCAGACTTGAAATCATTCAGTACCTTCAGATAGGGTTTTCTTACCCTCCTGAATTGTGAAAAATAGACATTTGCTATTGATAAGCTCCCGAGTTTATTATTTTTATTTTAGCAGCCTGAGCAATGTAAGATAATATCTCATCAAGAACCTTCTTTGGATTCATCCTGTATCCTTTTCTTCATTTTCCTCACTGTGTAAAGCATTCATTTTAGATGCTTGAAGGGCTCATCCTTTAGTGTTTGATTAATCAAAACCTTAATGCTAATAAGTAAGGACCAAAGATTATTCCCACTTTGGGCCACAGTGGCCTTGTCAAATTTAAGGCTCCTTTTTCCCTCCTTAATAGTAACATAAGGATCTGGGGAATGGAGTTAACGGGGCTGTTGCGTTAATAAACTTTGTGCCAGAAACCATGTTATTTAAAATGTGTGTATAGTACATTAGCAGGCAGCTACACACTGCCACTCACTGCTAAGGAAGCAGACATGGTCCAGATGTAGACTCCAGAACCCGACAGCCTGGATGCCAGGATTAGCTCCTTCAACCCTGCTATGTGATCTGTGATGGGTTACTAAAGAAATTATTTCCTCCCTATTCTGTAAAATGAAGGATAATGATATTTTCCACATAAATTCTTCTTGAGGATAAAATAAATGAAGTGCATGCAAATTGGAATAGGGTCTGCTTGTGTTATTAACTATGCTGTTAGCCAGACACTTGAAGATACTTAGTATTATTAGAATTAATGTGTTAGCGCCTCACTCATTTCCAGGTTTGGAATTCTACTTTGTCCTAAGCTCTTCTGTTGTTTGCCTCATTTGATGATACTTTATTTTAGAACATTTGTGACTCAATTACAGTGTATTTTCTTGAGATTTGTTCTTTCCTATCCCTTTCAGTGTTCTTGGAGTACTTCAGAGAGTAATATTCATAAACTTTATAGACACTTTAGAATGAGTCTCAGAGTGCCTTTGAAGTACTTTGCATTTCACAAGTAGATGTGAACAAGTCACAGAAAAAGATACCAACTTTTCTCAAATGAGTGAATTTTTTGTGCAACCAAGATTAGAAAAAGGCTTTATGAAGCCTTTAATTTAAAATAAATTTAATTTAATTTAAATGAAGCTGAGGATAGAATTTTGGACCTTGAGGACAGGATCGCAGATAGCGATCATGAAAAGATAGAACTTATAAAAAAAATAAAACAGCATGAAATGATAATCCAGCAGCTTCAAGATGATGCCAGGAGAAACAATGTTAGATTAATAGGCATCAATGAGGATGCAGGAAACAATGCAAAGGATATAACTAAGCTGGTTCGTAGAAGTAATGGAAGAAAATTTCACAAACATGGGGAAAAATCTGATATACAAATAAGTGAGGCATATAGAATAGCAAACAGTCATAACCAACATAAACCTACACCCAGACATATAATAATTAACATCTCAGACATACAGCATAAAAACAGAATACTAAAAGCTGTTAGAGAAAAGACACAACTCACCTATCAAGGAAAGCCTATTAGAATCATGGCAGACTTCTCAGCACAAACCTTGAGGTTAAGATGATCTTGGAGTGAAGCATTTAAAGCCCTACAAGAAAACAACTTTCAACCCAGATTGATGTACCCAGCAAAACTGTCTTTCAAATTTAATGGAGAAATAAGATACTTCCATGACAAAGAACAACTGAAGAAATACATGTCCACCAAACCAACCTTAGAAAGAGTGCTAAAAGACATCCTAGATAGAGATAAAAATGACCACAATCTCCAGAAAAACAACAGATAGAAACCACCAGGCTGGACAAGAAATTAAACAAGGGAAAAAAGCAGGAAACTAACAATAGTAACACAACATGGCAAAGTCAAGCCAGTACATATCAGTGATATCCATAAAGGTAAATGGGCTTAATTCACCTGTCAAAAGAAACAGATTAATGGAATGGATCAAGAAACAGGATCCCACAATATGCTGTATACAAGAAATGGATCTGATTCAAAAAGAAACTTGTAAGTTAAAAGTCAAAGGATGGAAAACAGTACTCCATGCAACAGGAACCCAGAAAAAAGCAGGGGTAGCTATCCCGTTTGTAGACAAAGTGAACTTCAAACCTAGAAGAATTAAAAGAGATAAACTACATACTTATTAGTGGAAAACTACAAGAGGAAGAACTAACAATTATAAATATATATGCACCAAATACAGGAGCACTCAACTATATAAGACAGATACTAATGGACTTGAAAAACCAAATGCACAAGAACACAATTGTAATAGGAGACCTTAACACCCCACTGTCACAAAGTGATAGGTCAACTAGACAAAAAGTCAGCAAAAATTAACAGAACTGAATCATGCCTGGGAGTGAATGGACTTAGAGGATGTTTACAGAGTTTTCTGCCCGACACATCAGAATATACATTCTCAGCTGCACATGGGTCATTCTACAAGATAGACCATATGTTAACCCATAAAGCATTTTAACTAAATGAAAAGGGAGCAAAATTATCCCATGCATAGTATCTGATCATAGCACACTAAAATTGGAAATCAATGGCAAAAAATGCATAAATACATGGAAATTAAACAACAATCTTCTGAATAACCAGTAGGTTAAGATGAAATTAAAGAGGAAATAAAACAATACCTACCATACAATGAAAATGCAGATACAACATACCGTAACCTATGGGATGCAATGAAAGCAGTCCTAAGAGGTTAAGATGAAATTAAAGAGGAAATAAAACAATACCTACCATACAATGAAAATGCAGATACAACATACCGTAACCTATGGGATGCAATGAAAGCAGTCCTAAGAGGGAAATATACAGCAATAAATAGTCACATCAAGAAAATGGAATGAACAGAAATAAATAACCTAATGCTACATCTCAAGCTTCTAGAAAAGGAAGAGCAAGTCAAACCCAAATTTCATAGAAGAGAGGAAATTGTAAAGATTAGAGCAGAAATTAATGCAATTGAAACTGAAAAACAATACAAAGAATTAATGAATCAAAAAGCTAGTTTTCTGAGAGAATAAATCAAATCGATAAACCGCTAGCCAACCTTACCAATAAAAAGAAAGAAAAAACTAAAATCCATGCAATAAAGACTTAGAAGAATAAAATTACCACAGATCCCAAGGAAATTCAAAAGATCATGAACACCTACTTTGAAAACCTCTACTCTCATAGGGTGGAAAACACAGGGGAAATGGACAGATTTTTAGGAACATATGAACTACCAAATCTCAACCACGAAGATATAGCAATTTTGAATAACCCAATATCAGCTACTGAAATCGAAAATGTAATTAAAGACTTACTAACAAGGAAAAGCCCAGGTACTGATGGATTCACAGCTGAATTCTATAAAAATTTAGAGAAGATTTAATGCCAATATTCCTTAAACTCTTCAATGAAATTGAAAGAGAAGCAGTCCTTCCTAACTCATTCTTGCAGGCAAGTATCACTCTGATACCAAAAGCAAGAAAGACCCAACCAAAAAAGAGAACTATAGTCCAATCTCACTAATGAACATTGATGCAATGATTCTCAATAAAATATTGGCAAATAGAATGCAGCAAATCATTAAGAAGATTATACACCATGACCAAGTAGGACTTATTCAGGAATGCAACATACACAAATCAATTAATGTAGTACACCACATCAACAGACCCAAAAATAAAAAGCACATGATCATCTCAATAGATGCAGAAAAAGCTTTTGATAAAGTCCAACACCTTTTCATGATAAAAACTCTAGAGAAACTTGGAATAGAAGGTATGTACCTCAATCTCGTAAAAGCCATCTATGACTAACCAACAGCCAACATTATATTAAATGGACAAAAACTGAAAGCCTTCACTCTAAAATCAGGAAAAACACAAGGATGTCCACTATCACCACTCCTTTTCAATATAGTTCTGGAAGTACTAGCCAGAGCAATCAGACAAGAGGGAGAAACAAAAGGCATAAAAATAGGAAAAGAAGAAGTTAAATTATCATTATTTGCAGTTGACATGATACTCTACATAGAAGAACCCAAAAACTCCATTAAAAACTACTAGATGTAATAAACAAATATAGCAGCATAGCTAGATACAAAGTCAACACTCAAAAATCAATAGCATTCCTATACACAAACAATAACTCACTAAAAGAGAAATTATGGAAACATTACCTTTAACAATAACATCTAAAAAAATGAAATACCTATGAATCAACCTAACCAAGAATGTAAAAGACCTATATGCTGAAAATTATACTAGGCTAGAAAAGGAGATTGAAGAGGATCTTAGAAAATGGAAGGCTATTCCTTGCTCTTGGCTAGGAAGAATCAACATTGTGAAAATGGCCATAATCCTAAAACTGTTATACAGTTTAAAGCAATCCCAATCAAAACACCATTGACATGTCTCACAGATCTAGAGAAAACCCACCTAAAATTAAATTGGAAACAGAAGAAACATAGAATAGCAAAGGCAATTCTGGACAACAAAGGCAAGACAGGAGGCATCTCAATTCTTGACTTGAAACTATACTACAAAGCTACAGTGATAAAATCAGCATGGTACTGGCAAAGAAATAGACCTGAGGAACAATGGAACAGATTAGAAGATGCAAGCACTACTACAAAGACATTCAGCCATCTGATATTTGACAAAGGGACTAAACATGTTCAATGGATAAAAGATAGCCTCTTTACTAATTGGTGTTGGAAAACTGGCTTTCTGCATGCCAAAGACTGAAAATAGACCCACGCCTATCATCATACACTAAACTAAAATCAAAGTGGATAAGATTCTAAATATTAAAACAGAAACACTAAAACTACTGGAAGACAAAGTAGGTAAAAACATTGGAGACATAGGGGTAGGGAGAGAATTCATGAATAAAATGCAAACTGCATGTGAAATACTTCAAAGAATCAACAACTGGGATCTCATATTACTAAAAAGTTTTTGTACTTCAAAAGAAATCAATACCAAAGTGAAAAGAAAACCCACAGAATGAGAAAGAATTTTAGCCAACAATCCCTCAGATAAAGGACTTAAATCCATAACATAAAAAGAACTAAAAAATATCAAGCCCCCAAATTTAAAGACCCACTCCAAAAATGGGCATCTGAGATGAACATACAGCTCTCAGATGAAGATACACAAATGGCAAATTAATATATGAAGAAATGTTCACCACCACTGGTCATTCGAGAAATGCAAATTAAAACAGCATTGAGATTTCATCTCATCCCAGAAAGAATGGCTGCCATCAAGAAAACAACTGATAACAAATGTTAATGAGGCTGTGGGGGGAAAAGGAACACTTCTCCACTGTTGGTGGGAGTCCAGACAGGTGAAACCACTGTCATTATGGAGATTCCTCAAAAAACTAGAATTGGAAGTTCCATTCAGTCCAGCTATTCCCCTCCTGGGTATTTTCCCAGAAATATTGAAAGGGCCATGTCACAATGATATATGTGCACCCACGTTCATGGTAGCACAATTTGTGATAGCTAAATCTTGGAAACACCCAAAATGCCCATCAACTGCAAAGTAGATGAAAAAAGTGGTATTTTATACAATGGAATACTACTCAGCTATAAAAAAGGATGATCTTGAGGCCTTTATCAGTAAATGGAGGCAACTTGTGAATATCACCATTAGTGAAATAAACAAGACTCACATTAATAAACATCACACTGTCTCTCTAGTGTAAAAAACAATAACAATGGACAGAGTAATGGTATCCAAAAAGTATAATAGATATAAAAGTATAATATATGTAATAGATATTGTAAAAGTAAAAGGGAAGGAAAGTTCTCTAAAGGATATAATTGTATGTATAGTGTGTAAAATAGATGACCATATTACTGAGTTTTGGGGTAGATCATTGAACAGAAGAGTTTGTACTGTCAATGTTTGAGTCTAGCCACTTTTTATGCTTTGAATCTGTAAGTTTAACAACTATTGTTAATATGTAATGTATCAACTAGCTATTTCATGATGTTAATTTTTTTGAACTCTGTATTCTACTTTTATTCTTGTTTTTTTCTATTGTCTTTTTAAAATTTTCTTTTCTTTCTCTCTTAGAATTAAAAAAAGGCTTTATGGAAACTACAGCACAAATGATGATTTCAAAAGTCTTCATTTTTACTTCTTTCTGTACCTGTGGATCAATCATGATCTTATTTAATCTCTGTTTACAAAGCTGTACATAAGGATAAATTATTCTTTTCTCTTACTTTATCCACCATTTATTTTCAGAGTTGTCATCAGAGTTGATTGAAATGTGAGTCAATATATTGTTTTCCAGATATGCTTCTATGAATCAAGATCACTAGTGTGCTTTGTGTTTATGACCTATACTCTGTGTATTTTGAAGATAATCATACACAGTGTGATAAGTATTGTTGTCTTATTATTGTGTTATAAAATTTTGTTTCATTTTTTCATTTAATAAATAAATGAGAGTCACTGACCTAAATACCATAGAATTCCTCTCAGATGTGTCTTATCTCCTGAAACTTTAAAACACTAATGACAGCAGTACTAAATCAGACAGACCTAGCGTGAATCGAGCTCAGCTCCACTCTTTACTGTCTCTATGCTATTGCAGGAGATATTAACATCTGTCTTTGATTTTCTCCACTGTAACATGGTGTCAATGTCCCATTGCCCATTTAAGGATTAAAGGAGTTGCGATCCAACCCTTGAAAGCAGTGTCTGGAAAATCTTTCTTCTCATTACATATGTACTATTACTAATTTCCCTTTTAGATATAGTCCTCTAATTACTTATTTATTACTGGAAAAAGAATGCTACTGGTCTCTTTGTTTATGGGTTAGGTTTTATGTCAGAAGCAAATACAAACCTAAGTGAATCTTTGCACTTACTAACTAGGACATGAGTTTGAGCTGACTGATGCCCCTCACAGAGTGACACTATGTCTGGTTAATGACCCACACCCAAGAGTTCGTTCGCTTGTTTTTCATAAGTTCATGTATCATGGTGTTGTCAGAGCAGTAGAGGACATTATGTAACAATTTTGCCAAGTGTAATGTAAAAATTGGCATAACTTAGGAATCTTACTGTTTCAATTTTTCATTTTATCATGCTATTTTTTTTTGTCACATAGTTGAATTTTATTTTATTTTCTTGCTCTATGTTTCCCCATTATGGCTCCATTGCTGTTGAATCACAGGCTCTTCCAAAAATTGCAGTGTATCTCAATTTTGTATAATGTAAAAATTCCATTACCTTAGTTTTTATTCCCTTTGCCTGATATTGGATTGAAAACAATTTTATACAATAATTACTAATTGTTATCATCACTCCACAACTGCCTCTACTTAAACCACTACATATTGCAGTTTATCATCTTTGATGTCTAGTTTTTGATCAAGTTTGAATCATGACATATGAGTTTAGGAAGAGCAATTTGATAAACACATTTTCCAGTAACAAATTTAGAGAGAATTGTATGAAACTGAATTTCATGTTTGTACACACGCACGTTCACATGTTTTGCGTGTGTGTGCACGTGTGTGTGCACACATATAGGGGGTTGTGATTGCAATGATGTATGTTTAAAAATATGATAAAATGATCACAAAGAAAATTATTTTCTGAAGCAGAAATATACATCAGTTCATGAATGAGGAACTTTAGACTCAGAAAATAATGTTAGATGATATTTTTGAATATTACAGAGTGATATGTATTGATCCATGTGTTTTTATGAAACAAACATTTTTATGAGATAAATCTAGGATTTGTCCCATTTATAGATGTAGACTATGAGGTACAAATCACTTGGATGACCTGTGGAAAATCATGGAGCACATGCAGGTTTGGCAGAGTTAGTAGTCCTGATCTCAATATGCTGACGTCTAGGCTCATCTTCCCAGGTACAATTTTCAGCTTTCATAATTTTTTTTTGCCTAGAGTCTCATTTCTGCTGTTTTTGTTAGAAATACTTTCATCTATCCCTGTATACCATCCCAGACCCACTGATGTAAGACTCCGGAGGGCTGTTGATCAAGTTTCCTAACCTGTCTTTATGAAAATATTTGTTGAGGACCCAAGAATAATCAAACTCTTTCTCCCTTCAGTTTTTATCTTTATTGGAGAAACATAAAGACTGAAAATGACTGCCGTTCTTTCATCCCAAGGATAGCAACCTGCTTTTAAGTCTCTGGAACCTATCTGCTAGTCATAGGGCAAAGCCTTAATTCCCCACAAGGACTGTATTTGTAGACAGTGCCTTTAGGGAGCAATTAAGGCTATATAATGTCATAAGGGTTGCACCCAATTTAGTAGAAGGGGTTTCCTTAACAGAAAAAGGAAGAGACACTGGATACCTCTCTTTCTCTCCAAGCATGCACAGAGGACAAGCCACAAAATGACACAGTGAGAAACTGGACCTCTAAAAGCCAGAGAAGAGACCTCAGTGACAGCACCTGAATTTTAGACTTCTACTCTCCATAGTTATGAGAAAATAAATTCCTGTTGTTTAATATACTTAGTGTGAGATTTTTAGTGATGGTGGCTCTAATTTCTCACAAGTTTCAGTGCTGTGAGGTGAGGTACTCACATAACAAATCCCTGAAAATGCTGAGGAGGTGAAGGGCAGAGGCCAAAGCAGTTTTCAGGTGCCTGACAGAAAAATTCTATTGTGTCCTGGAAGGACTGTGGGGAGGCAAGAAAACTAAGGGTGACTTTGGTAAGTTCTGAGATAGGAAAGAAGTGAATCGTATTGAAAAATGGAGGAAAGAATATTATAAAGTGGCAAAGAACTTGTTTAGAGTGTGTTCTACTGTTTTGGGGAAGGTAGAACTTGTAAATGTGTCTTTGAAGGTAAGAGATAAAAAGAAGAATTAATGGAAAGAAATTAATAAAATGGCACTAGAACTTACTTTAAAAAACTCTAATCAAATCCATAATACAAAAACATGTGCTCTGAACACAACACCACGAGTGTGACAGTAATCTCTCCTTGAGTTAGACACCAGTCTCAGGAGGAGACCATCGCAGGTATGCAATTATATCCACTGAAACACTGTCAATTACACCACAGGCAGAAGATGAAATCAAGAAATGTTTCAGACTGCTGGGACTCCACGCTCCTGGTCAGTAAAGTTTGGGCTACAAGTGAGCTTTGACATTCCAGAAAAAGGAAGAAAAACTCTATGACAATCTAGAACCCACCAGAACTCTCACTCTCATCACAGGCCAGGGCAAGGCTATGTCCACCTTTTTGGGGGGCAACGTCTTTTTCGTGCTTTCACCATGCCCTTGTGAGGGTGCTTTCCCACTGCCGGAGGGCAAAGCCACTGCCAGGAGCCAAGGGCCTAGGGCTGCAGCTTTGGCACTGTGAACGGTGCTGCCGCCTTACCGAGCCTGCAGCCAGAGGAGTAAAAATTGTATTCGAATCTTATGATTTAATGAAATTTGCCTTTCTAGGTTTTGTCCTTGTAAAGACCTGCCATTTCTTTCTTCTTTGCAATTTCTTGCTTTGAGAATGAATATGTCTGTCTGAAACCTGTCCTATCATTATGTTTTGAAGAACACAAAACATGGTTCACAACTAAAAACAAATTTTTCTTACGGTGAATCATAACCTAGTTTCACCACTACCTGATTTAAGTAATATTTAGATGAAAGTGGAACTGATGTTCGAATTATACACTGAAGGTTTGGGGATGGGGTCAGTGTGTTTTTCAAGTGAGAATGACATGAATCTTGAAGATAACAGAGTGTTACAGAGTGAGTTGTGCCATCACCTATTTACATACTGTAGTACTAACTCTCGTTACTGTATTTGGAGACAAGGCCTTTAGTGAGGTAATTAAGGTTTATGAGATCATAAGTGTGGGACTTATTCCAATAGCACTGCTTTCCTTATAAGTGGAAGAACCACCCTAGACCTCTCTTTTTGTCCACACACACACAGGAAAGGGTTTAGGAAGACAGGACAAAAATGTGACTCTCTACAAGCTGGGAGGTGTGGCTTCACGAGAACTCAATGCCAATGTTAGCTACATCTTGGACTTCCAGCCTCCAAAACTATAATAAAACAAACGTTTGGGTCCCCCCCCAACTTTGTGATATTTAAATATTGTAGCCCTAGCAGATTAACACAATAGGCTCAAATTTGTCCATGTTTGGGGTGATCCAGCTGTGCCGTTTGCTCTGTTGCCCAGAAGCTAATACTTTACATGTGAAGCCCTTTTATGATTCCTGCTAGAGCCCACTGCCTCATGTTGGTCAGTGTGCAGAGTAAGAAGGAATAGCTGGGAGGATCTCAGACCCAGAGCTGCTCTGCTGGAGCTGGTGTCAAGGTTGTAATGTGAACTTCATGCACAACTCTTTTATATCGATACAACTATGTTAATTTGTCAGGTGTATTTCCTAGCCATCTACCAAAAGAAATAATTCCCTAAAAATCTCTCAACCCTACTTTGGTATTTTCTGTATATAATGTTCATCAGCTGGCATATAAACAATGTGTCCATTTGTGTTACACACTATGTAGCTGATATGCTGTATGTCCATTATTAGCACATTTTCTATTTTCCTTCTTATCTCCAGAAATACAGGCTACTAGTTTATTCACTGCCAGACTACATGAGGAATTTGAAAACACTCAATGTATTTTTTTAATTTGAATTGCTGAATAAACAAATGAAGTGAATAGAAAAGTGAAACTCTTAGTGAATGCAGAATTTCTTCAAATTCTCTCTATTTTCCCACTGTGAAAATTGCTTCTCTTTTCCTTTATGTGTTTTTTAGCACCATTTTTTTCTCTACCTTTTTAATTTCTTCCCTTCTCTTCCTGTTATCTTCAAACTTGTCTTCTGCCCACTCTCTCAGTTTTACCTCTTACTTAATAATTTATCATGAGAAAGAATAAGGTTTATTTTAAATTACTTGATCGAGTGGTCTATGCATGGTGATTGATCACAAAACCAATGAACTCATTAGCTAAAACTCAATCTGAAAGAAAAGAGTCAGAAAAGCTGTTTTTGAATTCTACCCTAACTAGAGAACAAACAATTTAAGAAACAATTGTTCTTAGTCTTATACTCTAGTGCTTTATTTTGAAACTGCTGATATTCTCATTAGTATAGACATTTTTAGCTACCAATATTGAACATTGTTTAATTCCATACTTTACAAACTGTGGCAACTTAGATTTCCAGCACCTGTTGTAAAACCATGACCCAAAGGGCCACTATTGCTCCCTGGTCAGCAGCTTCTCTCTATATCTAGAGCTTTCTTTATCACTCCTCACAGAGGCCCTGTGTCTCCTTATACCTGTATACTGCACCTCCCATTTAGCTCCTAGAGATATGCAACTTCAAATAGCTCCAGTCTGCAGAAAGGAATATATTTGTAAGGCATATTATGCAGTTTAAATAAAGCTATTTCACTGAGAAAAGTAACTTTCTAGAATTATGTTAATAGGCAAAAGAGATTTAAAATTTGAACTAATTTGGACATGTATTGTATGTAGTTCATTTCACTTGTCAAATTTATGGTTTTTCATATGTCTTACTTTCTGGTTGAGACCCAACACCCAATACCAATGAACTGAAGGAGGAAAAGCTTCTTATGGTTCATTTTTATGGTCCACAGTCCATGAAGCCCCAGGCAGGATGGCATGATAGAGGGACATAGTGGAGGGAAAGCTTCTCACATCATGATTGTCAGCAGAACACAAAGGGAGAAGCCAGGAGGAGAACTATGCTCTTCCAGGTCATGCCCCCAAGTGGCCTCCTGCCTTATACTAGTCCCTGCCTCCTAACAGAACATCAGCTATCAACCCCAATAAGCCAATCATCTTCCAAAAGCCCCTACCCACCATGGGCCTATAAGGCTTTGGGGGAATATCTAGATACAACACACAGCACGTTGTTACTCACCTCCCTTCTATCTTCTAAATGGTTTCAGCAAAAGTCAAAAGTCTCTGACTTAGACCCAGCAATATAGCTTAGTGGCAGGGCACCTGCCTGGCAAACTCAAGGTCCTGAGTTCAATTCCAAGGACAAAAAAAAATCTCTGGCTGAGACAGGGTCTGGATTAAGTGCTGTTACTCCTCAAAAATGAATTTCATCCAAATCTCAATCTCATAGATAATTTTGCTCTTTCTTCCCATCCCAAGTTCCAAAAACTAGGATCTTCTATGGTTTGATGCCAGTATTGCTGTGCACATTTCCATTTGAGAAGCCTTTCTCTTCCTGGCCTTCAGACTACAATAGGTCCAAGGCTGATGGCCTACATGAATTTAACAATATTTGTAAGAATGAGATTCTTGCCTTTGAACTTTCATACACACATTTCATACACTCTTCCTTGGTGGGAATTTAGGAATCCTTAGTCCTCTTTGTTCTTTAACAATATAAAATATAGATGGATGAGTACCACCTAATAAGAGGAAAAGATACAATTACTGACTTTTAGTACAGTTGGATCAGATGCTGTGGGTATGATTTCATTGAAAGGGGGCCTCCTCCTATTCCTAAAGCTAATTCTTGAGACATTTGGCCAGAAAGTTGGTATGTGCCTTTTATACTTGGAGATAGTAAATGACTTCATCAGAAGTATAATTGCTAGAGGGCAGAGAATTGCAGAGAGAAACTAGGAGTGTAAACAGCTGGGTCATCCCTAGGTGGACTTTTAGGAGGTCTGTTTTGCTAAGCAGATTAGAGGTAAAAAGCCTTCCTCAGTGATTAGAATAACAGAAAAGAGCCAATTCCAGGCTTGCTTTATTTTACATGCTTTTTAAATTTTTTATGGTTTTACAGTTCAAGGTTAATGTGAAGTGTGTATACATAGACACACACACACACATATACATATATCAAGCTTTTACTAGATCTAGTGACCAAGTTATTCCTCTTTATAGATATGGATTAATATGGGAAAAGGCATTAAAAAGAGCAGTCAAGAAATATCAATGCTGTATAATTTTTAGGGGTAGGTTCATAGTCAAAATTGATAATACATGAAAAGATATCAGAATATTTCCTACAATACCATTGGGAACTTGGGCATCAATATAAATACAGTAACTGTTTTATAGATAAGGAAACTAAAATCTACAAACAAGTAAACTGCAGATTATATGCCTAGTAAGTGGAAGCCAGAACTTGAATTTGTCTCCCAGACCTTGTTGATAGACTGCCCAAGAAAGAATTCCTGCCTGCCTAGCACTCCATCTGTACTACTGTAGAAAGCTTCATTCACCTTATAGGTCTCTGTGTGGCTTTTTTCCTAGATTCTTCCAGTACGCTCATTGAAAAATATGCACCAATTCAGGATATTTCAATGTTTTTGTTTAATTTAGTATAATTCAGTATGATATTATTCATTACATTAAGCCATGAAATGTTCATTTTGTGGAGTAGCTGTGCAGAGAGTGTAGATTGTATTTTTTTGAAAATAGAAACATATCTTTTTACAAAGAAATTAACTTGTTCATTTAGAGAAAAGACACATTTGTAGAAGAAAAAAGGCTTGATATATTTGATTAACTGAAAATATTTGTGATCTGCAAGCAAAATTTCTTCTTGGTTTTTAGGGATCTATGAAAGATCTACATTATAAATATAATATAATGAGATTAAGTTTAGAGGACAAATACTAAAACTGGAATGTAAATCCTCTGAGTGATTTTGGTCAATTTCAATCATAGCATAAAATCAAAACTTAGAATACTGGGTGATAACATGTTAGACATTTGTTTAATCAATGAGTAAAATTTTGAAAGAAGATGAAATACAAGGAGTTGGAATTTAAGCAGATCATGGAATAGGGAGATATCCAGTATTTTTTTTTATTTTGAAGAGGATAAAACAAAGAAAATAAAACAGAATAAAACCAATCAAAATAAACCAGTGTATGTGATCCATGACTTCAAAACAATACGAAATCAGCAATGGTTAACACAATGTCTTTTGCTGTGTTCAAAATAGCTGCAGATACCTTTGGACATAGAAAAAATCAAATATAACAGAATAGAATAGAAACAATAAAAACAAAACAATGAATGCAATAAAAGATTTCAAAACAAGCCAATAGTAAATCCAAAATGGCTACTATAACATGTTTTGCTAGCTTTCAAATAGCTGCTTATGCCATCAGATTTAACATAATCAAACAAAAAAAAGAGAATAAAATGTAATGCAAGAAAACAATGAAAATAATATGGTTTTCAGGCAGGGATCACTTCCTGCTTTACCCCTCCATAGTCCACAAATGGTGCTGACTCACGGAGAGATGCTGGTGTCCAGTTCTCCCCACTCTGGCAGCAGCCAACACATGGCACAGGTTTCCAGGTGGGAATCACCTCCTAGTGAAGCCTGGTTCTCTCCCCCTACAGTCCGCAGGTGATAATTAGTATTTTGATTTTACTGCTTAGAATTTATTTGATTTTTCAGCATAATTTAGATAACCCTGAACATATGATAAAGTAACCAAATTCTAGTTTTGCTTCCCACTCCACTGAAACCTTTGGAAGTATCCCCTTACCATTTATTCTATGTCCATTTCCTTTTTGGTGGTTTTTCTTAATTTTCAATGTATGGTTTTCAAATCCAAAATATGGTTTTAATAAAATATCCATAAGCAATACAAAATAGTGCATATACACTCTGATTTTTAGGTTTTCTTATAAGAATGAACATATAAACACAATACAAAAAAAAAAAAACCAGAAAATGAAAACAAACTCTCCCCAGGTGAAATTTCAGGCAAGAGGCAGTATATGGAAGTTACAGAGCTGTTGGATCTTTGCTGGGTACTGTTTCACTGCGTTGCAAACAATGTCTCTGCAATATGCACACCTGACCAGTCTTGAAACTAAGAGCATGATCATTTGTATGCATTTGTTAACATTTATGCATTAATGGTTTTTGCTATTTAGGATGTCTCTGGACAATAGGAGCTGCTCATCCCGGTTAAGTATGGGGTTTTACAAAATACTTACAAAATGTAACTGCTTTGACTACAGTTCTATTAAATTTCCAGGGACACCCTTCATAAAGCAAGGCATAAAAGAAGTCTCCAGCATGTCAAATATTTTCACTTTATAAAAAACTCTCTAGCAAGATGCCTTAGTTACCTTTCACTAGTCGCTGAGACAAAATTCCTGATGCCCAAAGTTGGGAAAGGAAAGGATTATTTCTTACAGTTTTTGGAGGTTTCAGTCCATACTCAGTTGGCTCCAAGGCAGGGTGGCGGGGCCACAGTTCATGGCGGCTGCAAACAGCAAGGTGGAAACCGGCAAGAGAGAGACACACCTTCTTCCTGCCATTATATCACATCCTGGCTCCACCCCTAGGAGAGTGTACCACTGACAACACCAATCCAAGCACTAGACAATGAACCAATCACAAATGCACAATGCAAATACATGAGGCCTGGGGCCCACCAACATAATCCATGACACAAGACAAATAGATGACACTGAAGTAGCAGCAGAGACAAACATTTAAAAACTCAAATCATAGGACAGAAATTCTTCATGTATATTATTTAACACATAGGTCTATGAATATGACTCCTTCAGATATTTTTGAACACTGATGCATAAAATAGGGAAAGGACACTCATTTCTTTAAATGTGGTTGCCAATGAAGCTCAACGTTTGTGAAAAAACAGAAACTGCAATATGTTACTTATGCTATTTGACTTATTTTGAAGCCAGGCTATCCAATGTTTGAAAACCCAAAAATAAAGAATATGGAAGCCATATAAGTAATAGCCCCAGTAAATGTCATTTTTCTGTATGAGCTTTTGATTCTTTTCAGGTAAGGGTAATGTATCTGCTGAAAGAAACTCTTATTTTCTGTGGTACAAATTATAACAATGGGTATTTAGGAAGTGCTCTGTAAATACCAATTGGTGCCAAGAATCAAAAACTTCCTTACTCCTCTATATTTCCTCCTCCAATTTTATACTTGAGCATCCTCTACTAATAATAGAAGCAAATAAAAAATAGTACTTATTAGTCTTTTTAAAGTCTCTACTTTTATGTATTCAGTTCTGATTTAATCTGAAATTTCTTGCGTGAGGAGAATGGAATAGCACTGGGTCATTTATATGATCCCATTGCATTATTTTATTATTATCTATTTGTGTAGGAGAATGAGAAAAACTATTTTGTTTAGGATTAATGCTCTTTTTTTTATTGGTACCAGGGATCAAACTCATGACCGTGCACTTGCAAGGCAGGCACTTATATAGCTGAGCTAAATCCCCAATTAATGCTCTTTTAAGTGGTTAGGAGAAGTTTCCCAGGCTCAGTGAAACCCATTCGTCAGTCTAGGGACTGAAGGGGAGATTCTATGATGGCTATAGAGGATTGGTAACTGGTGGTCAAATTAAACATCAGCTGAACTGAATCAGCATGGTGCTGAGTGTGGACGGCCCACTTGAGGACAGTTTCCAGCATAAAAAGAAGATCTGGAGAGGCAAAGTACTGTTGTAGATTCTCCTGAGTGTTACTGCTTGTAGCTGTTGGTTTTCCTACAAAAGCTTGTCATGCTGGTCTCTCTCATGTGAACTCAGCTGTTATCATTGGAGGAGCTTGGATCCCTGGTATTGAGTATGGCTGTGGTTCACTTCGGGGGAGCTCTGGTCCTTCCTTTGAGCATTGCTTCTTAGCTCTGGAGGGAAGATGTGTGCTGTTCATTTTCCCAGAGAAGCCTGTCATAATGGCTTCCTGCTATGTACTTGGCTGTTCTTGTTGTTGGAGGAGCTAGGGACGTTGTTGCTGAGGATGGCCGTGGTACTTTTCATGGGAGCCCTGGTCCTTATTTTGAGCATCACTTCTTGGCTCCTCTGTAGGACCCTCAACCTACTTGCACAGACCCTTTATCCATTGGTATAGACTTTCCACCACTGACCTTTGGACCTTCCCAGCACAGATCCATGAAATAGACTTGCATAAGTCATTGGTACCAACACAGTGGGCACATTGCTGTGATGTTGCCTGGCCATTTGGCTTAAGATCCTTGGGGATTAATTTGGAAAGCTTTTGAGTGACTTTCCAGAAAGACAGCCCCTGTATGCTGTAAACTATGTTGGAGACTCTGGTCTGAGCCTAGAATATCAGAATACTGATGGAAATGCTGCCGGTTAAGATGAAGCTCAAGAGGCTTTTACTGAGAAAGACTGAATTGGCTGCTGGATCCCATAGTATACTGTGTTTTTGTTGGAAGTTGGTTTGTATTTTGCTTGTATTTAGAGATATTACCTGGGTGGCAGGGAAATTTTAGTGCAGTCTACTGTTGGGATGGTAGTATAGTTACTGCTGAGAGCTCTCAGTCAATACTCTGTTGGAAATTCAGAGCAAAGAACCCCCGGTAGAGTAATTCGAAGCATTTGGCCAAATGGAAGGTTCTAGTAGAACTGTGGGTTGCAAAGATGAAACAGAGGAAAACATAGTTGTTGAGAACAGAACAATGGAAAAATGAATTGAACCATTTCACCTGAAGATAAGAGCATATTTGAATTACAAGAAATCCTTGTTTTTCAGTCTTGCCATGCAATGTTAGAAGTTAATGGGAAGCAAGGCCTGTGATTGTAATAGTTCTTTTAATTTCATTTTAATGTTGTTTTTATATGTTTATAACCAGTTTATTTAATCAAAGTATTGTGTTTCAACCTTGAATTTTTCACCCTTTGAATATTTTGCTTTTGGTGTTGGAATAAGCATAATAACAAATATATATATATAGATACATAATAACAAATATATATATTATATATTATATATAATATATATATATATTTGTTAAAGTAAATCTGAATAGACAAGACATGTTAACTTCTCACAAATCTACCACTAGAGACTATGGTTGAAGGAAATGTATGTGGTTATCAAGTTGAGCAGGGATGAATTGTAGTGGATTGGTAACAGGTGGTCAACTGACATACCAGCTGAACCGCAGCAGCATGGTGCTGAGTGTGGATGGCCCACCTGAGCACTGCTGCCAGCATAAAAAAACCTGAGAGGAAGAGTAGTGTTGTGTGTTCTTACGGCGTTGTTGTTTAGAGCTATTGGTTCTCCTGGAAGAGCTTTTCATGCTGGTCTCCCTGATATGAACTCAGCTGTTGTCACTGGAGGAGCTCGGGACCTTGTTGCCAAGAATGGCTGTGGTTCTTTTCAGGTGTTCCTTGGTCCTTATTTTGAGCGTTGCTTCTTGGCTCTACTGTAGAAGCCTCAACCTGTGAAGGCATAGATACTTCATCCTGCTGGCATAGACTTTCTAGCTTCCATCGCTGACTTTTGGGCCTTCCCAGAGCACATCCATGAAATAGACTTCGTATGAGTTATTGCTTTGGGCTCTAGGTTTTCAGCTGAACTCATGCAGGTTATTGCCATGGAATCTAGGGCCTCAGCTGGACTGTCTAGGTCTTTAGTGTTGTGGACAGATTTCCTGCACTTTCTTTGCATTTGACTCATTGGGTGACCATTATAAGTAATACTATAAATTATATGTCCTGTGTGTAATTGTTCTCTTTGTAACCCCTCACTACAACAATGTCCTACCTTATGAGTTGGTCTCCATGCAGATGTATCTCTGATGTAGCATTAGGAGTATCTTCCTAATACTTAATGTCAGTCTATACAAGATAGAGTCAGTAAGACTGTGGCTTCTCCAGTGTCATTCAGGTCCCCAGAGAGGAGCCATACATCTTCATACTCACACTCCCCGAGAAAGAGCTCTGTGCAAGTGCTTTGAGACTTGCTTCCTTGACACCTGATAAAAGTGACTGGTTCTTAGACTCCATTCAGTTATCTCAAGTAAGTGGATGTTAGTATCATGTGACAAGAGAACACAGAAAAAAACTAAATACAAGCAATGGAGATTAAGAGAATAGAAACCTTCGGATTCATTCATAAATGCACAGGAAGGCTGTTGGGTTTGGTGTGGGAAAGAAATATGCCAGATTAAGAGAACAAATAGGTTTGGGTTGGCTCTGGTATCCGGGTGAAAGTTGGTCACCCCCATAAGGCTCATTTTCCCTATAATGAAGAAATTGTGACTTCAAGTGAGATAAAATGGGCAGAGTCCTACTACATAGACCAATTTAATCACTGTTTGGTCAGTAAATTCTCGCCTATGTAGGCATGACTGTTGTCCTTTTCTCATAAATATGTCTGCTAATAGCAAAAGAAACGAATAGTTTCTAATGTCTGCAAGAATCCAAAATGATTTTCATTATGTCCACTGAAAATATAACATGAACAAGATGCCTTTAAAATTCTGTGAGTGCTTCTAGTTATTACATTAACCCTGAACAAAGAAGAGGAAATAATGCAACAGTTTTCTTTATTTTCTTCCTCCCTGAGACCTTTAGAGTCTGTAAAATATTATTTGGTAAATGAAAACACAGCCTGCACTTTTTTCTTTCCCTGAAGAAATGACTGAGGTGCATGCTTTCCACAGCTGTTAGTTTCTGCTATGGCGGGTGGAGATGAGCACGGTACACCAGACAAGCACGTCCTCAGCCACACGCCTGTCGCATAAAGAAAGGACATGGCCTCAACTACCTCACAGCTCCACAGTTCTGGAACTCCTGAAAGACAGTTTGGTTCTAGAAGGCTTCCAGAGGAGCAGGCTAGCAAGATCTGAGAGAGTGGCACTTCCCTTCGGATCTAGGAGTGTGAAGAACGGAAAGGGTACTGGCTTTTCAAAATGTAACACAGATTTTGCTGACGGCTCCACAGTTCTGGAACTCCTGAAAGACATTTTGGTTCTACCAGAAGTCTGAGTCCATTGTTTAACAAAACAAAAGAACTGGAAATGAAATCCCCAAAAATAAGGAAAATGAGAAGTAAATAACAAAGAAAGAAACAGAAAGGGAAAAGGGAAAAAGAAGGAAACTTGTTTTAAGAATGCGAGGTTTCCTTTCATGATTTTAAGACCACTAAGAATTCTGTGCTTATCCACACACTCATCTAATGCACGCTTTCTAGCTCACTCCCTTTTCTCTTCTGTCCTGCCAATTCCCACCTCTATTTAAAAGTAAATTTGAGAAAAAGCTTACATGTCACCTCTTTGCTTTTTCTCATTCTCTCTATCCAATTTGGAACCTCCTATTTTCATCTGTCCTTATCCAAAGTTTTAAGTTTTTCTGCAGTTATCTTAAATACAATAAACCCAAATCAGCTCTTCCTTGTCCATAAGTTGGCAGTTGTGCTGCCTGCATCTCTCCTTTGGAACCCAATCAGTAGGGGCAGCTCTGATAGTTGTTTTGCAACAATGTTAAATTTATCATACAGGAAAAATGTTTTCTTCTGACCCAGATGGTCGGCTTCAGGGTGCCACCTGGCCTAATGCTGAGAACATCCTCTGTGCTTGTTGCTTGGGAAATGAATGTTTATTACTAAATGCAAGCTGATATTTGTTATCAACTTCATTTGTACGATCAACTTGAAAAATCCTCCAGAAGGATGGGAACATACTCTGATTTGTGACATTTCCTACTACTGTGTGCACAGAAGCTTGGACCTCTTCTGCCATCCTGGCACTCTTGGGAATCTGCAAAGCCAAATTTTGCTTCACTTTTATTCTTACATTGATTCATCGAAGTACATGTTTGTGTCTCTTTTTGATTACAAAAAGTTATATTCACTTTGAAATTTATCAGGAGATACTAGAGAATGGAAAGAACCCTGTATATCAAGTTAATTCCTTAGTAAGGTTTTGAAATAAAACTATAAATTTTTAATCAGGATAATCAATTACTGGTCTGAACTATTTTACCAGGAAGCTGGGTCCTAATACCAGGAGGAACAGGCTAATGCTCATCAGTTCTGGTGTCTTCAAAGAAGGAATTCTGATAAGAAACATAGGCATCTACCTGGAATACGCAAATTTATTGCAAAGTAATAGGTTTGCAGAGCAACAGATAGAGGATAACTTTCAAGCATGAAAGTGGTCAAGATCCAAGATGGTGGTTATCCCAAATTAAGACTCAGGCTACATTTGTAAGACTAAATGTGCCCTCAAGGAGTATCATTTCCTTCTTCTGAAGTCATTGTTCTTATTCAGGGAAAATAAGGCTGCTCTGACAAACATTATGAGGAAGAAGATTTCTGTTCGCTTGCTAGATGGAAAGTCTCCTTTAGATTGTGTTGAGACCTTGAAATTTTGCCAAACTCTCCCTTGGGTCTGGAATTGTATAGACCCTGGATTTTACTAGCACACAAAGAAGTTATATTGTTTTAGGCCGTAGCTTGAAATCAACAGTTTGTTTGAAATTCATCTACAGGTAGAAATTAAGAAAAAGACGAAAAGAGGACAAAATACCACATTTCTTTTTCATATGGTGCCTTAACACAGTCCCCAAGCATGTCTCTCCAGACAGGCTCGTCTAACTTGATGCATAATTATGAGAGGGGTCTATATTAATATATCTCAAAAAGTTTTAGCTAAAAGCATTTTCTTTGGATCTATAGATGATTTCTAACAAATTGAGGAAGAAGATATGATCAGAATGTGAAGTCCTATTTATACTAAATAATGTCTCCAGACTACCAGCTCATCCATCTTTCTAAACCAGCGCATGAGGAGTCAGGATGCACCGGAGAGTCTGGAACACTGTGCAATATTTCTTCTCTTCTTTGATCACCAGGAACAAATGGTGCATGGTCCAAGCAACCCCCTTCTACTATATTCTCCCTCTAACAAAAGAAAATCATCTTAGCCTGTCAACAATTGTGTGGAGGTAGTAACTTTAATCTCAGGCCTTTTAAATCTTATTTTCTTTAGTGTTCAAGAGCTAAAGGAGTCTCAGACCCTCTCTTCCTCAGAGGGATGGTCTTCCTAGAGTGGATCAATAGACATGAGGCTGCAGTTCACTGTCACCCTTTTTGCCTTGCTTTGCAAAGCATTTACTGCTAGCTGAAATTCAATATACTTTACTAATTCTATATCCCTTGAGTTGAAAGTACACTCTCTGAGGACAACTTGCTGGATGTGACTGTCTAGGTCTGAATGTCCAGTATTTAGAATGGGACCAGGATGTAGCAAACACCAAGGAGATGCTTGTTGAATGAATTTATGAATTCATCCATGGACTTCTGAAGAATCACTTTATGGAGGTGGCCAGGGCTACACAGAGACAGGTCCCAGTCTTCTGACCCAGGGCCTTAATGCTCTGTCGTTTAGCTTTTCCTTAAGCAGTCTGTGAAGGTTTCAAAAACTATTCAAAAAACTTAAGCTTATAGGGCTTTCTGTTAAAGGACAATCCAAGGAAGGAAAATATTTAATGCCCACAAAAGCTGCACAAATCTTACTGAAAATAGTAACTCACCACTTCATCACTAGTTCATTCAATCCTCTATTCAACCATTTTCCACCACTTACTGTAAAATGGAAAATATGTTGGATATAGATGAGGTTAAAATGGTGAGCAAAGCTTCCTCTAGTTCTCACAAAGAATCTACAGTTTATTTGAAATTATCCAAATTTTACGTGTTAATTAATGGTTCCATAGATTGAATAAGAGTTTTGCATCAGGTTTTATATTTTGATGACGATGCAGTCATATATATTCATATTGTTACCACTATCACTGTCTAACCACTCTATCTTCCTTCCATTCTCGACCCTTTCTCCTTTGTGTTTCTATGCCTGTAGTGGCCTGTCTCAATTCACTTACAGAGTGGTTCTTTTCCATAGTATACTGCTACATACATATCTATCTCAGAATTTACTGCATTGTTTTCTACTTATTTGCATGTTAGTTTTTTTCACTTCAGCAAAATCTTTTCAAAATAAAATGGGTTCTTTATTAATTTTATTATCATATTTTTAACACTGATACACTCTCTGATATATAGAACAATACATGCATATAAACCAACTCTTTTTTTTTTTTTTTTTGGAGCCAGGGATCAAACTCACCACCTCACGTTTGCCAAGCAGGCACTTACACCGCTGAGCTAAACCCCCGGCCCAAACCAACTCATACATAAATGAACAAATAAGGAAATTTTAGCACTCTACTAAATGATGGGCAAATTTTGAAATTAGATATTGTCACTCTTTGAGAATTTTAATGCTGTGAAGAAATATGCATTTCATCTGTAATATGAGCTTTTATATTTACAATTTCCTTGTAATTTCTGTATTTATATGTGATTAAGTTTCTCTGCCTCAGCACTGATGCCTCGAATGTATGAGAGTGAGAGAGATGCCACACTAAATGTCAGAAATTTTACAACATAACCTCTTAATACATATGGTGCAATCAAATGTACTATGCGTGTTAATATTTTTAAAAAACTATCACAATAAAAGACACATTGCCATTAAACTTCTTCAAAATACTCCCTTAGTTTCAAACACATTAATCCCACCATTTTTGCCACTTGCCAAAGTAGTTCTGTAAGTCCTCTTTCCTGAATGTCTTTAGTGGTGCTGTAGTGGCTACCTTGATATGCTGAATCATTTCAAATTATTTACTTTTCATGGTCATTTTGACTTTTTGGAAGAGCCGGAAGCTGTGTGGTACCAGGTACGGGGACTAAAGTGGTATTGGGTGACACTCAGATTATCCATTGTAGTTTTTATCACATCTTACAAAGACACTTAAAATAATGCCTTAGAGAATTGCCTCAGAAAGTGACTAGAACAACGAGATAAGTGTGTTAAAGCGAGGAGGAATAGTTTGAAGAGTGACATGAGTTCATGGCAATGTATCTTTGACTGTAGTAAATTTTTTAAAAATGTAAGCATTCATTCCACATTTTGATGATAGCTCACAGTTTATATCTGTGTGTGCATCTTCACTTCCTTCAATGCAGCCTATTAGAATCTGTACCAATGTTGCTGTAGAGATAGCATCATCGTGATTATGACTGATCTCCTTCAGGTTTACCAAATTGTTTTTGTGAGACTTTCTATTTTATTTGGTTTAAAATTTATTCAATCACATAATTCAACAAATATTTGCAGTGTTTAACATGCAGCTGTTGTGTTGGGGCTGTGGTGAGAAAATATGCCAGGCTTAAAATTTTTATGAGAGAAAATATTTATATTTGAAACTTTCTACCTATTTATTATCTCAGAGGCTGAATATAACAATCTCCACTGTGGTTTTCATTTTCCTGGAAAATTGCCTTTCAATAGGTATATTGGTAATTATAACTCATATTGGCCAACATGTCTTTAAATAGCATGGAATGCACTTAGTTAGTAATGATAGAAATGGATCTTATTGCTCTCCTTGAATTTATTACCTCATTGTGTTTCAAGGAACCAATAGACCTCTGATTTTATAGTATTTTTGGACAATTTCTTTAAATGTATACTTCCACTAATTTTGCCACCCCACCTCCACCTTGCATGTTGTTTTGAAGTAAGAATCTGAATTTACCCTTAAATTTGTGCATCTCTAAAACTCAGGAACACAATTATTTTAACAATATCCCCAAATAACTGTCTTGCAAAAAATTGAAACTAATTTCTTAAATTTAACATTCATATATTCCAGTTATTTCATGTACAGTACTTTTGTTTTTAAATAGAAATAAAAATGTCACATATACTAAAATTGGTTAATAATACCATTAATTTTTTAAATACAATATGTCCCTTCTCCTATAATTTCCTCCCTAACAATATACTGGTAAGTCAGACTTATCATTTGTTTTATAAATCTTTGAAAGGTCTAAAGTGCACTGATTGCATTTTTATGATCTCATGTTTTGCATTTCCTATCTTTTGTATTTCTTGTGAATTGATGGTTGGATATATCACAGTAATAGGGTTTTGTTTCAATTCTTTTTTTTCAAAATTTGTTCAAAAATAGAGATTTGATCCTCCATCGTGTAACAAATAATACTTCTGGTCTTAGTTTTTGTGATGTCTTGCTATTGTTGATGACCAGTTTCTCAATCAATTCAGTCATTTATAGCTGTGAAAACATAATACTCTAACACTAGCTTTGATTGATTTATTTCTTAAATTATTTCTGTAAAAGGAAATTATACTTTCTTCCTTTGCTGTTTATCCAATGATGCAATTAACATAGAGAACTCATCATAAATGCCTAACTCTTTTCCTTTACTTGCCAGTTTCAAACTAAATGAGTTAGTTCACTGACATTTACCAAAAATGATCCATTTAAAAAGTCTTCTTGATATTATGGTGAAACATTAAGTTTAAATACATGTGTTATTTCAAAGCACTGGAATTATTGTTATTGTCCAAAATGTCCTAAATTTGATCAGTATGAAGTATTTGAAATTACCTCAGACTCCTTTAGGTGGAACCCTCCTGTACCTTGATGGACGAATTCTTGCTGGGTATAAAAAGTGTTTCTAATGTATTTTATTTCTCAGCTCTGGGATTAGCTGTTACTCCAAAGAACACTTGTTTCTTTTAGTAGCAAACGATATTTGTGCAACCCATCTACATTCATAGGGAGGTCATTGTTTCTAGCTCATTGCTTTTCAGACATTTTATGTACAGAGGAAGATAAATTGAATATTTTTCTTTTGAAGGAAAAGTACTAAAGAACACATATTGATATTTCTATTAAAATGTAGCCTACAGATTTCACTTAATGTCTGTTCTGTTCATGCCACCATAGCTAAATACCTTAGACTGGGTGATTTATAATACCACACTTTACTGCTGGGAAATCCGTGATGCAGGAGCCTCAGATGCCACACCTGGTGGGATCTCACTTGACTTCAGAGCTGCTGCCTTCCACCGTATAGTCACAAGGCAGAAGGACGAAAGACAAAAACCTTCCTCGGGCTTCTTTCAGAGGGCCACACTGATCCCACTCATGTGGCCTCTGACTGCAGACCTAAATCATCTGCTAAAAGTTCTACTTCATATTTTCACCTTTAAGTTTAATTTAGGAATTTTGGTGAGATGAACATTCACATCACAGCTCACTTAGTTTCTTTTATTTTACATGTGTTTGTTTTTCTTCTCTAACAATACCTCTGACAAACACACTGGGAATGATGGAATTTAAATAATTTACATTCATCTACTTTATCCCACATTGAATACACTCTATATATCAACTAGAGATATTCATTAGAACATGTTGGTGTTGGGCCTTCTATTTTTAAGTATTTCTATATATATATATATAGCATATTAGCATATCTATGTATATTGGTTTTTTGTAGATAAATATTGTAAAGTAGTCTTTCTCTAAATTTTATGCTTTATTTGCTGTCTCTCAACTCATTTTTTAAAGAATTATATGTTTTGTTTCAATGATAATCTTATAATACTATTAGTTTCCTCCCTCTCTCCTCTTAGTTATTCATCTTAATAATTAATTTTAAACATAACCAGAATCTGGTTTGTTTATCTTAGCTTCTCTCTCAACTCTTTGTTAGCTGATATTGTTACCTGATGTTCTTGGATTTTTGGCTGTTTTCTTCTAAATGCTATGTTTTTTATTAAAGGCTTTAAATCTAATAAAGAACCATACAGTTTCTGCCTTTGTTTCCTGAATAGTAAGTTAATATGTAACTTGCTTTTCCGTATCTTTTAAAGGACATTGTTGGGAATTTACTGCAAGAAGAAATCAAATTTATTATCTTACTTTCACTGGCAGAATTTTCAAAAAAACCCCCTAATTTATAATTGTTATATTCAGAGTCAGAAATGAAGAAATTTATAGTCTTGATTTCAAAAATGTTTAGCAGATTTGAGTCTTAATATTATAGATTTCTGGGCATTTTCCATTTTCCCAAAGGTTAAGGTGCTATAAAAAGTTTATGATTTTTTTTGGTATTTTTCCAAATGCAATTGAGGATATTTTACCTTTTTTCTTTATTTTAAAAATTATTCTCCAAATTAACAAAAGCAATCATAAAATACTTTATAACACACAAGAATGTACTTAATAACTGTAAGCTCTCTTTCATATTTTATTAGATTTTATGTTGGATGAAAACCAATTACCCTAGAAAATAACAGATAGCTCCAATTTGATGAGTTCAATATCTATGTATTAGGTTAATGGTCTCTGAGTTGGAAAGTAAAGAGAAAAAAAGAATACAAGGTTTCTGTAATGGGGAGAAACCTTGAGCATTCTTCAAACATATTGTATTGACATCTTTCACTTGTAACCCTTTGTTTAGCTCCTTAAACATTATAATCAACTTTGTGGAGTGGAAATACTCTCCACAAAAGCTTTCTACTTGCCTCTGTGTGACTCTGACAGTGTAGGTGGGCTTGGGACTGACGCATAATCATTTGCTTCCAGCACCGTGGTTCCCTTATCAGAAAAAAATCAAAAAGACAAAGCAAAACTCTGGTGGCAAACACATAAAATGACTGTTCTGTTCTAAATGAGAAATTGCTCTCTTCAAACCATTTAGTTCCAAAAGGTAGTAAAGGTAGGAAAGATACATACATGTAAAGGTAAAGAATATATACGTCCTCCTTTTTTGGAGTTTTATGCTACCATTTATGCAGTTTTAAGAATGTTTTATGAGATAGATTGGAGGAATTCTTTTGCAGTAAAATTTTGCCTCTGTCTTTACCTATGCATGGGCTCTGTCTTACAAAGTTGTGTAAGATGAAAAGAATGCCATCTTGGAAGACATTTTCTGTGCCTTTTTTTTTTTTAACTTCACTCACAATTTCTTTCTCTTTTCCCAAAGACCACAAGAGAGACATGTTGGCTAATATAGGTCAAATGGAAGATTAGTTACCCTCTGACTGTGTCCCATAATTCTTCATTTCTCAAAGACTGTGTCCTCAGTTTCCTGGTCAGGAGCAGGAAGTGGCCAGATCCTGTAGGACTCCTGCAGTACTCATAGCTCCCACCATGAGGCCTGGCATGCGAGCTCTGAGATTGAGTCTTAAGACCAACCCAGGTTTCAGAACCCTTCCTGCTACCTGGGTTATCACTCTGCCTTTTGGTGATAATTTTTGTTTCATAAAGTCTGGCATAATGACTCTGCAACCTGTTCCTAAAGCAATGATAATGAAGGTGATGTTCCCATAGAACAACATACTCTGAAGCTGGGACTTTAAGCAGAAATACCGCCCCAGAGCAAGCTGATGCACACTGATAATAAGCACCCAGACTCCCGAGACTTACTCCTCTGTCTGCACTCAGAAGATGTGAATAGCTATTTCTCATCTCCTTTTGCACCAGCCTTCCACATCCAATTTCAGCTTATTTCTGCTTCAGCTGCACTGGCCTTATCACATGAAGCTCCTTTCCTGCATCAGGATCTTTTCAGGCTTGCCTTTCTGTCTAGAGCTCTCTGCCAGTTATCTGCAAAGAGATCCTCCCCTGGGGGCCTCCTCTGGTCACTAAACTCCTGCAGAGGTTTTCAATCTAGTATCTCAAGTGGTCCAGTTCACTCACTCACTAACCATTTTATCACACACCTTCAAAAGATCTGAACTGATTTTGTTTATCACTCTGATTACTTTGCAAACTGAGCTTTCCCCCTCAAATAGGAGGTAATGTGCTTCGGAAAAGCAATGGCTATCTAGATGCCCTTCTGGGTCTGCAGTCTTTAAATAAGTGAGTACTGTGCTGAGTAAATGATCATTCTATATTTCCTGCCTTTCCGTGAGGGTAGATTTCTAGTCTGAAAAGGTATTTTAAAATCAAGAGCATTTGGGTTTTCTTGACTGTAACTCTTACAGCAAGTAGTAAAGGCGTATCCAAAATGTGAATGCACTCTTGCAAAACTTCAAACTTCTGATAAAGACCAGAGGAGACATTAATGATTTATGGAATAATCCAAAGTGACAATACGGTTCTTTATTTTTATTTATTTATTTTTTTTGTACCAGGGATCGAACTCATGATTTACTGCTTGCCAGTCTGGCACTTACACTGCTGAGCTAAATCCCCAGCTTGAAAATATGGTTCTTTCTAGATAACTCATTAATGTTTCAAATGAGTTTTGTGGCAGAATCTCTACTTCTAGTATAAACTAGAAAGTATAACTGAGTGAATGATGTGGGTAAACTTTGTTAGATTATTTTAAATGTTAGTATTATTTTCTGGTTGATAACCAACATGTACATTATATGTCCTTTGATGTGTTTCACAATATAAGAGATTACCACAGCCATTGACACAATGTGATAAAAATAGATCTAAAGGATTTGCTTAGCTTTAAGTAGATTTCAGTTTTGGTGCAGTTGTGAAACTTGAAGGGGAAGCCATGGGATGATCTTCTAATTTCCTCAAAGGAAATTTGTCCAATTTTGTGAAGTCCCAGAGTTAATTAGCACACCATTTGGCCAAATTGGTAGAAGGACCTAGAGTCTCTACCCTTGTATCTGTAATGGATATTATGATGTTGTTATAAACCTTAGGTCCGAATGTTGAATTAGCATAATAGAGTGATTATTGAGGGAAATTTGGAAAAGCACATAAAATTACCAGTTGGCTGCACCAGAAAGATGAGAATCCTGTTAGCAATCAAGAAAGCAGCATCTCAAGCCTGCTTTTCTTGGTGGGTGTATACAGTAGTCACCATTTTGCAGCCAATTTAATTAGAGTTACTGCCAGAATACACAGTCACATATAGTGACTAATAGAAGCAGACTTAGCATCATAGTAGAGCTCCTACATTTCTTTGTTTCCTTTTCAGAGTCCTCATAGTTGCATGAGAGTGTGAGAATGTGGGTGATGTCTTCTAGAAGAGACTAAACTCTGTCCTGCATCTGTGCCAAGAGTTTTGGGGAAATGATAGCATGACAGTGCATTAACTTTGCTTAGAAATGTATTTGTTCTACCTATTTCCACTCAAAAAATGTGAAAAGCTTTTGTTTACATGTTAAAAACCAGATAAAGGGGGTGATCTAAAACTATGGTGAATATTTTAATATTAAAAAATTGAACACAGAAAAAGGTACATTGTCATTAATTTCCCCTAAAATAAAAACTAATTTATTCCTGACTTTCAGGGCTACTGACTTAAGATATAGAAGTTTGCAAATATAATACATATTTGAAGAAAACTGCTACTTTCCTATCATAAATTGGCCAATTGAAACCTAATTTGTAATCTTGTGAAATTCTTTTCCACTATTCCCCAACCCCCACCCTTTCTTTCTCTTTGGAGAACAAGTCCTATGTCTGACCTCCCTGGACAAACATTTTTCCAACAAATTAATTTGCTTTTCCAAATAATTTTATCTCTTTAATTTTTCCTTCACAAGTGAAAAGCAAAGATAATGAATACCATGACTTGAATATACTAAAACATTTCTAAGAATGTTGTACTTTAGGAAAAGTTATGTTTTAATGTGTCTTGGACAAGACAGACAGGAGGTTCATTCTAATGAAATTTAATGAAGCATGGTTATAGTATTCCTCTATATAAGTGATAGATTAAAAATAAGTGCAATAAAAGAAAGAGAGCATTTATAATAATACTTAAAATCTTTATTCAAGAACATAAAATCGCAATAACATAGCTTTATGATTGGTGAACTCAATAATAGAGTATCATCGCAACTAAAACCTATAATCTCAACCACATTTCCAACCACATAATTTCAGAATTAAATGATTTTGAACAAATATAAAATTTTTATGGAAAAATAATAGACAACAAATAGGTAAGTCAAATTTAAAAGAGAATAAAAGGAAGAGAAAAGGAAAAAGATACAGATATATATATATATATATATGATACATAAGATGATTATACTATTAATTCAATTAGTTCTTGGAAAGGAACAGTTAACTCATACTAGTAGAACAGTTTGGTAATCTAAGCAACTCTTTTGAAGATAATAATATGCAATATAACAACCATTGTTAAATTCCTACCATCTTGTTTTGAAAGCCTAAATTGTTATTGTTTGGGGTCTTCTGTTGTTGCTGTTTGTTTGTCTCTTTTGCTTTTTGATTTGCTTTTCTGTGTTTTTTTTCCCTTTGCAAAAAAAGATAAGAAAGGCATGGAAGAATTACCTAGCCAGATTTTTAAAACAAACACTTAAACTCTATGATAACACAGGTGACAGTAGTACAGGAACAGTGAAACAGAAGAGTCATCTGAGAAAAAGAATTACATGACTATGGAAAAATTGGTGATGACTATGAAAGTGAACTAGGACTGGGAAGCCTGGCTCAACTATGAACAAACCAAAGAAAGGTTTTTACTTTATACCGTAAAGAAGAAATTAAAACAAAAACCCAAGTCTAATGGAAGAAAATTTATGACAATATCTTTATAAATTAAAAGTGGGATGATTTTTTAAAATGATCTCTAAATCATAAATCACACAATGAAAAACATCAATTTATTAAGATGAAAGCTTTAAACCATTGCACAGACATAATTAACACATAAGTGGCTGTCTAGCAAAATACGTTTACATTTCTAAAAACCAGAAACTGAATATGTATATTTTTTATACACTGAAATCTGTCAAAAATAAGAAAACAATAAGGCAGGATACCTGACAAAGTGGCCAAAAGATAAGATTTTTATGGGCAGTTTCATTGGGGAAGGTCACAGAGATGAGAAGTTCATGAAAATGCTAAAATTCATAGCAAATTTGAGAAATCCAAGATGAAACTGTTACAGGCAACTGAATTAGATAGAAATATCATAGGCAGTAAGGGCTAGGTTCTCAAAGGAACCAGTGCTAGAGGTCAGATACCTTGCAACTGTGGGGATGACAGATACCTCCTGCTATGGGCCAGGCCTCAAGACAAAAGATCAAGCAAATACATCCATATCTTAGGATTAATATTCTACATAAGTCTCTTTATCACTCTGAGGAAGCCCACAGTCACCATTCCAACCTCCTATGGGAAAGTCACTATTTCTAGGCATGCCCCTTGCTACAATGACTTGCTTCCACATTTGTTCCCAATGTAATCAGTTTTACCTGAACAATTAATCTTATTGGATGACCATAGCTCTGTCCCACCTTATGTGCTCCTTGCAAGTTGCCGTGTTTTCTCCATTTTGGACCCATCTCATCTCCTGGTTTTGCTCTATCAAAGTCCCTAAAAAGATAGTCTTTGGCAACCCACTCGAGACTTCTTTTGTCTATCTGTCTGTCTCTCTCAGACAGAAGTTCTCTTTCTCTTAATAAATATATTCTGCTCTTAACCTTCATTGTTCCTAAAATTCATTCTTTGATTTTAGAGAACACAAACTTGTACTGGACATCTAGCAGGTTGGGAGTTTCATTCCCCTATATCCAAATGAGATAACAGACACATTAATCTGAATCGCAAAACTCAGAAAATGTGCAACAACAATTCTTGGCAAGAAAGGCCTGGAAAGGAGAATATAACTTGAAATGTACCAAAAAAGTCTATCAATGACATTGTACCAAAACTACTGAGAAAAAAACTGGCTAGCATGATAAATGCTGAGGAATGCAAAACTATCTCATTGAGGGACTGCATGCAACAACTATTCTATAACTTCAATAAAAATCACAAAGACTGGCAGGTGCTGTCCAGTGAAATGCACACTGTTAGGTATTTTACTGTTCCTTGTAAACTATAGTCAAGGAAGTTATGGTTCTATGTGTTTCCCAGTAATTCTGTTACCAAAAGACAATCTATGCTTCTTAGAGTTTAAAGGATCATGACATCCCCACATTAGGAAGACTCTTTATTAGAGATGATTTTATTCCTAATGACATTCTAATAGGCTATGAGGAACAAAAAGAGGAAAATGGCAAAGCCATTTCCTTTGAGCTTGTTTCTGGACCAAATATGCAGGGCATGTCTAAGAGCATAGTTGGTTTATTAACTGTAATGGCCGATGTCTTAGTTACTTTTCACTTGTCGCTGAGACAAAATACCTGATGCTCAAAGTTGGGAAAGGAAAGCTTTATTTATTACAGTTTTTGGAGGTTTCAGTCCATACTTAGTTGGCTCCAAGGCAGGGTGGCATGGCAGGGCCGCAGTTCCTGGCGGCTGCAAACAGCAAAGCAGAAACTGGCAAGAGAGAGAGACACCCCTTCTTCCTGCCATTACATCACATCCTGGCTACACCCCTAGGAGGGTGTAGCACTGACACCACCAATCCAAGCACTAGACAATGAACCAATCACAAATGCACAATGCAAATACATGAGGCCTGGGGGCTATGGACCATGACAGCCCAGATGGGTTGATTTACCCTTGTTCAAATGTGTAGGCTCACATCAGTTGATAAGATTCTTTGCTAGATGTGGTGCCTCAAATAGAATGATGTCTGGTGAAAGTACATTTTTTGTTGAATGGAATGAAATGTCCAGCACACTTAGGTGGGCAACACACATTCTATGGTGCTTGTGGATGAATTAGGAAGAGGCACCACAATGTGCAATGAGACAATAATAGCAAATGCAGCTGTTAAAGAACTTACTGAAACCATGAGGTGTCATACATTGTCTCCTACCCTCTACCATTCATTAGTAGATCATTCTAAAAACATTGCTGTGCACCCAAGACCTGCATTCATGGTAGAAAATAAATGTGAAAACCTCAGTCAAGAGACTATTACTTCCTTTATAAATTCATTAAAGAAACTTGTCCTAAGAACTATGGCTTTAATGTAGCAAGCCTTGCTAATGTCCCTGAGAAAGTTATTTGAAAGCAACATAGAAAAGAAAGAGAATTTGAGAAGATGGATTGGTTACTATGACTATTTTGGAAAGCTTTCCTAGCTAGCAAAATGTTTTCTATAGATGCTAAAGGTGTGCATAAATTGCTACCTTTCATTAAGGAATTACAGACCACACTGGAAGCTTTGCATTGACTTTAGGCAAAGGTTGTGACTTCAGACAACACTATGATCTAACTTTATTTTAAAAAATTGTTGGTGAGAACTTTGAGAAAGAATTCTCAGGGCAAGCTTGTGTATATATGAGCTAGCACAAATCACACTGAAAAAACCTGATTGCTTTCAAAACACACTGGAATATTTAACACAGCTAAAAGTGCATTATCATCTATGTCACTTTAGGTAACACCTTATATATAAAAACAAATTAATTCACAGATTGTAAACAGCATATATATATATATATATACACACACATATATATATATATATATATATATATATATATATACACACACACATATATATATATATATTCTGCTTCTAGTCATAGTAGGGGAGAGCTGGAAGAAACTATGTGTCCATCACATGAAGAAAGAGTAAATAGAATGTGGCCACCACATGCAACACAATACTGTGCTCTGCAGTAACTGAAATCAACTTATGGCGTGCTACAGATGCATACAGTAACATGTCTAGATCTTTAGTGATGGTGAGAGAAGAAATAACGAAATCATAACATTCCAAACAAAACAATACACTTATTTTGTAAAGATACATGTATTTTTACAGAAATATCAAGCTTATAGAGGGAAATGTGAATAGGGCTTAGCAACCAGGGCAGGAAAAGAAAATAAAACAACAGAGTGAACTTGCAAGGGCTGGTAATGATAATGTGCGCTGTAAAAGGAAGAGTTCTAAAGAAGAGCACGGTCCTAACACTGCTCAGGACCTGAATGCTGCTTCTTCCCCAGTCGCAGACGCATAGCTGAGGATTGGTGGCCCTTGCTCACTGTGTGGATGAGAGAAACACATTCTTTTTCAGGCTCTCTGTTCTCTCTCTCACTATGGAAAAGCAGGTTTTGACCTTCAGGTTCTGCAAGTGTTTTGTGTCTTCCTATCTACTCACAAGAAATAACTAAGAGAGGGACTCTTCTGTCATCTATATGAGCTGTCCCAATTCACCTAAAATGTTGTGGGGGCCCCTGATTGAAGGAACTGTGAAGTTTAACTAAGAAAACAGCCATTTTTTCCTAAACTTACCTGGGAGTTTTCAACAATTTCCTTTTCTTTATTAAAGGAAGGGAAGTGTCAGCCATTATTCTGATACTTTTCAGTTGACATTTTTATACCAGTATTATGTGCATATGACTATGATGACAATGTCTTTGTGGGTTTGTTTTCCTTGATCAGAGACCAGGAATTTTTTGACTCAAAAATATCTCCAATTTTACAGTGGAAAAAGTTTTCTAACTCTGCTTCTAGCCACCCAGGATAGTTTTGGGTCTCCATGTATAACAGTACTTAAATACACTAATACATCTATATTTCATTAATGTGGAATTAAACATAGGGGCATTTTTCTACAGAACTATCCTAAAGTGGATAAGGCTTCTTAATCACTATTAATGCTGTTTAATTCTTCCTAATTGATGTATTTTGAAACCTAGAAGCAAAGCATTCAATTAACCTCATTAGGGGATAGTAGTCCTTAATGTGAAGTGCTTTGCTCTGCTCTGAATTATAATGAAGAAAATCACAAAAATAAAATTCTCCCTTCATTTTTATATCTTAATGCAAATGTATGCATGTACTTTTTTTTGTACAGAAAAGAGAAAGCCAAATAGTTGAAAGCAATATATTAGTAAATAAACTCCATGAAATTTTGTGGCATGTAAGTCCTAGCTTTCTGCTTTGTAAATCAAAAGTGATTGTCTGATCAAGCTAAAAAATGTAAACAAGTAAAAATTTATAGCCAAACTCTAAAATTAGCTAGTCATGTTTTCTGGAGAAAAAAACCAGCAGCTTTCTAACTCTCAGTTATTTAATCATAGCCTACAGATAATTTTTCAGGTTTATTCAGAAGATTAAGTGATATAATGTATAAAATATTTGTCTACCACACATAGTGCATAGTGTGTACAGTGCAGTATAATATTAAAATTTTTTAATTCCCCTTAGAGTCTTGATGTACACATTAGTTTATCACTCAAAGAGTTTATGGCACATGACAGAAGTCTTAGGCAAACAGGAGGTGTTGATTATTAATTTTTTGAAGTGTTGATTAATAATTTAATAATGTTGAAGAGTTAAATATTTTCAAATTTTCCTCTTTTCAATAAGTCAATATTTAGAAATGTGTTAATATATTCCAAGCTCCATGAATAGATCCTAAAAGACACTTTTCAAGTTCTCTGATATTGAATTGCTGATTTATACTACTTGTTTATACCATAATGACAATATTTTAGAACATATGTCAACCAATTTGTAAAAGTATCTTTTATGCCAGTAATTTTTTAAGAGCATGATATTATTTCCATTTGGTTTCATTTTTCTTTAAAACAAGTGCCATCTGAATTTGTACTATTTACTTATAAACTAGAAAACTATTACATTATGCAGGGGTGATTTTTAAATATTGAGTATAAAGCAACATACTACAGCAGGTAAGCAGCACAGAGCCAGCATTCAAATGTTTGCAAATAATTACATATAGAGGCATTATTTCTAATAAAATATGCATATGAATATTTACAATTGGGAGAAACCTGCTATTAAAGTATATTCCAGTTGTCATAATAATCATTCATCTAAAATGAAAAACACATTAGAAAAGCCATTTGACTCATCAATAACAGCAGAATATTTTCATAAAACAAGTTTTCTGCACAGGAAGTAACTGTTTATATTTTCCCAAAGTACATTGAAAAAGGGCTTTTTGCTTTTGTCATTTTTCCCTTAGTAATCTATTCTAGTGTTCCAGTTCCCAGAACTCGAGATTTATTTTAGTGTAATCTATTTCACTAAGGATCTAGAAATCCCTTGTTAAAATACAGCTATCACAGGTATTAACCAATAAATATTCATTAATATCGTGGTACAGACCATCACACATTCATCTATGTGGGCTCCTCTGGTCATGTTGAGAAGCAGCTGTCAATAGGTCTTGTATGTTTCTGCTTGTCTTGAGTGTGAAGTCACTCCACTGAATACCCTTTGTTTTTGCTGACATTGGTAGAGCTGATGTATAATGAACCACTTTGAAATAGAGACAGTGTCTTTCTTCAGAACAGAAGATTGTTTTCCCTCTAATATAATACATTAATATGTTCCAGCAAAGCAAAATCTGGATAGGTTTGCTTTGGTCCATTATAAAAGATAGGGTTTCTTTAGCTTGAGGTTCTTCATCCAATGACTGCCTTGCACACCTCATCAACGTAGGGCATTGTGCATTGTATTTGTGACACATGATATGAACGTCTGCATTCCTGGGTCCATTATGAAAAGGGGATGTTCTATTGCTGACTTATGCTTGTGAAGAGATAAGAAGTAAACTGCACTGGAAGGGGCAAACACTATACTTAAGGAAATATTAAACATTTACAAATCATTACAGAAAATAATAGTGATCTTTCTATGCTGTATTTTCACATAAATAAACATTAAGCAAGAGATGTTTGAGCATTCTAAGCTCTCTCATTCCCCCTTCCTCTTTAATGTATTTCCAAAAAACAGATGGATTAATTATTCTGAAATCCTCATCAATTTCTACCATTGTACAGCTCAAAATTCTTCCAGTGCATTCCCATTATTCCTTTTATTTTTTTTTCAATTTCCTTTTCTTCCTTTGCCCCTTCCCCCACCCTAAATTCCCTTCCCTTTTGAATAATTTCTTTCCATTTTGAATAATTTCTTTCCATTTCACAATATCTATTGTACCTTTTGGTCCTTATTTACTCTTTCATTTTATTACACCAGGCAGACAATATTATGTTTATACATGCGAGTCCAATTTATTTCACTTGAATATGGAGTCTCAGGTTGCATGTAATTAGCCATAAGAGTCTCAAGTTTATCCTTCTTTATGACTGAGTAGTACACCATTAATTATTTTTAAAAACCTCATATATTTTTTATCCACTCTTGGTAGGCATTTGGGTTGTTTCCAACACTTAACTATTTCAAATTGTGTTGCAATAAACATGACCATATATTGCAAGTATGTTTTTAATTCTTCATGGAAGATGCCCAGAAGAGAAATAGCTGGGTTGAATGATTCCTACAGTGGTTTCACCAGTCTATACTCTCACCAATGGTGGAGAAGAGTTCCTTTTTCCCCACAGCCCCTCCAGCATTTATTATTTGTTGATTTCTTGATAACAATCATTATTTCTGGAGTGAGATGGAATCCCAACATTTTTTAAATTTTCATCTATCTAATAATCAGTGATGTTGAACATATTTTCATATATTTGTGATTTGTATTTCTTCACCTGAGAAGTGTGTTTTTTGGATCAAGTTTTTAAATTGGGGGAGGTCTGATTTTTTTTTTTAGTTCTTTATATATGCTAGATATAAGTCCTAAAATTTTGTCTCATTCTTTGGGTTATGTTTTAACTCTGTTTGTCATTTCTTTTGTTGTTCAAAAGCTTTTTAATAGTATGAAATCTCAGTTATTGAATTCTTTGTATTATATCCTGTGTGAAATCTTTACATATAGCTGTGTCTTTTAGGAGTTCTGCCTATTCTCTTTTCCCAAGATATAGTGTTTCTGTTCTAACATCGAGGTATATATTCCATTTTGGTTTTAGTTTAGTGCATGGTGATAGACATGGGTCTAGTTTTAGTCTTTGACATGTGAAAGGCAGTTTTTCCAGCACCATTTGTTAAAGAGGCTATCTTTCTTTCAGTGAACATGTTTGGCTCCTTTGTCAAAGACAGATGACTGAGAATGTTTGGAATTGTTTCTGCATCTTCTAATCTGTTTAACTATTCTAAAGTCTGGTGTTTATTTGTTGTTGTTTATTTATTTTTGCCAGTACCATGTTGGTTTTAACATAGTAGCATTGTAGTATAATTTAAAGTCATGACTTGTAATGTCTCCTGCCTTGCCTTTGTTACCAAGAATTAATTTTGTTATTCTAGGTCTCTTCCTTTTCCAAATGAATTTTAGAAATGTTTTTCCCCTAGTTCTGTGAGGTATGTTAATAATACTTTTATTGGGATTGCTTTAATTTGTGTAACAATTTTGCAAGCATGTCCATTTTTACTATGTTGTTTCTTTCTATTTGTAAGCAAGGGATATCTTTACATTTTCTGATACCCTCTTCAGTCTCCTTCTCAGAGTACTGTAATTTTCAATGTATAGATCTTTTACTTCTGTCATTAGACTGATTCCTAAGTATTTAACTTTTTTTGGATGCTATTGTAAAGGATGTGATTTCCCTAATTTCTCTTTCTGTGAGTTTGTTATTCATATACAAGAATGCTACTGATGTTTGACTGTTGACCTTGTATCCAGCTACATTTCTCAATTTGGTTATTAAATTTACAAATCTTTTGATAATGTTTTTGTGATCTTTTATGTGGAGAGCCATGTCATCTGCACTTATGTACAGAGGAGTTTATTTTTCAAGATGGTATCTAAAAATGACTATATTACTTGAGTTTCTTTAGAGTGATACAATCAGTAGAAAATACATGTATAATGCAAGAGAATGTTTAGGTAGAGTTGCAGAATCAGAGGCAGGAAAATTCACAATGGCAGTCTGGATACAGGAGAGCCAGAAGATCCAGTAGCTGTTCAGCTGAAGAAAATGGAAGCTGCAGAATAAGAGGAATCAAGCTGCAGAATAAGAGGAATCAAGGATACAATGCCAGTCCAAGGTCAGTGACCTGGAAGATTACTGGAGAATTAGCTAGTGTGAGTCTGTGTTTCAATGTTAAAAAATACTGGAGACACAAAGCCAAAGTCCAAAGGTGATAGCAGATAGCTATATGCATATTCATTCAGAAAGACTAAAGCTCTTCAAACAGGCATGTTTCCTTCTTCCCCTTTTTACTCCATCAGGGCTACAAGCCTATTGATTGGTGTCACCTAGAAGAAGGCACGTTTCTCTACCCCCAATTGCTGAACTACATACCCCTTATCCACAAACACACTCAAAGCTGTGCTCTCCAAATCTTTGAAGGATTTCTTAATCTATCCAGGTCAACAGATTATGGTTCATGCTCATAATCCAACCTTTGTCAACTTGGTGACCAGACCCATCTCCTTAAACCATACCTAGTCTCCAGATGTAATGGAAAAATCATAATTACACCGAACACAAAACAACTATTCTGCATAATTGCAGTAAAAATGGAACTGCACTCATTCCCTTCCCAGAACAGAAAGTGAAACTTTTATTTGGGTGATACTTATGCCTCTCCTGACATTTTAAAACTTAAATATCATAAAGTAAGTTTAACAATACTCAAGTGTTGAAAGTACATCAATCAACATTATGTTACAAAGGTATGTTTAATTTACGTCCATGTATGCACTAGTCCAAGGAAGCTAGAAAATTGTGCCTTCAGAACAAAAAGCGCAGTTTATAATCCCACTACAATAAAGGAAAATTTAGATTTGCCCAGGCACACCAGAGAGAATATTCATTCCATTGATAAATGAGTCGGTAGGGAAATTCAGAGAAGCAGCTCTTTTCTGAGCCAAGACTAGCCCTATAAAACAATGCCCAATGCATTCATCTGTGCTTCAAAGTTCACCTCAAGTTTCACTTCTTGTAAAACTTTTGAAGATACCATTATACCTTGAAACCCTGAAGAAACACCATTGTCTCTTTCCCAATCTTTTTGTATGTGTTTCAATTCATTTGTGAGGTGGCATAATATAGAACAGTGTCTAACTTGCATTAGATACTAAATATGTCTCCACTGAATGAATGAATTTGTGATCTATCTTACAGAAATGTGCATATCCACTAAAGGGAATGTGATGTGTGTATCAACACTACCACTAACAGTGTGATGGAGTCTTAGTCAATGGTCCTCAGATGCCTTACCTAGTTTTGGTTTTGTCTTTAGATATAAAGGCCCTGATTTTTTAAACCTGAAATGGCAATTCTTTGCACTTGAAAATCACAGTGGAAAGCTAGATTGTTTCTTTTTCTTTCATGATTTTGAAAACCAGTTTTACATATCTAAGGCAAGAAGCCAACTGCCAGTCTTTGTTAGCCAACTGAGCTACCTGTTTTATTCTTCCCTGGAGCCTGCCAAGCCTGCCAAATAACCCCGGCAGGAATATCTGCTTGGGCTTCTAGGAAGTTTTTTGACACCATTACTTCTTCAATTTTCTCTGCTAAGGAAGGCTTTACACTTCATTAACTGAGAACCAACCTTTGCATAATCTATTCTGTAAGTTTTTCTTAAAGCTGCAGCATTTCTGCAACAGGCGTTTGAAATCCATAGTATAGCTTTTTATTTGGTCTTATTTTGTTTTTATATTTTATTGGCTTATAAAAGTCTCATTAATCAAAATCCTAATTGTCCAAGAATTATCATTTTCTAGTAGAACTCCCTTAGAAAAAATCAGTACACAACAATTTATTATTTTAGGGTGTGGTATAGCTTGTTTTTAGATGTCCTCCCAAAGCCTGACCCAGTGGTAGGTAGGGCTTTTCAGAGGAGGATGCATTTAGGGTATACAACCGTGGATTAAGGGTACAATACAGGGATTAAGAGTGTATGGCACCGGACTAGTTCATTGATTAGTTTATCATAATTCTAGGTGTGGGTAAGAGGAAGCCCCAGATGGATATGTGTGGCACCACCCAAAAGGCTTGTAGCCTGATTGGGATAAAAGGGAACCGAAGCCTGCTGCTGCTGGTTTTGTTTTGTTTTTTCAACCTGTCTTGGCAGGAGTAGTTTCTCCTCTGCTGTGCCTCTCTCCCATGCCACTCTTCCTTAGAGCCAGCTGACCATATAGACTGAAACCTGTACACATTGTAAGACAAAATAAGTCTTTCTTCCTTTAACTTTGGGTGTTGGGTATTTTGTCTCAGCAATGAGAAAAGTAACTAAGATGGGAAATTTAAAAACATAAGACCTTTACTTTTCTCTGAATATTCAAGGAACTTGCAGAATAGAAACAATAACTGCATTATCTATCTAACATAGCACATAACTCTAAATCATGCAAATACTGGATATCTGATAAATACTTAGTGCTAAAACCTCTAATATGAGGTGGCTAGTTCAAGTTGAGATGTGATTTAAATATTAAATTGATTTCAAGACTTAATATGTAAAATAAGAATTTAATATATCAGTAATTTTAATAATTGATTATAATAATGATGTATTTTAAAATTACAATATTCTGGATATAGTGTGTTAAAATACATTTTGAAAATAAAAATCATTCTTTTCCTATTAAGGCTCTACTAGATAATTTATGATTATAGAAGTAGCTCAGATTATATTTCACTGGACGACACTAATTAGATACAACTTGAGACCAAGCTCAGGGGTAAAAAAGTTCAGAATCTTTTAGATAAATAGTGGGTTGCCTCACTAATCTAAAAACTAAAGGAGTTAGTGGGATACAAAGTGTACAATGCACCCTGGGAAAGTGAAAGTGGAGAAATTGTCTAAACAGGGAAGGCAGAGGACATTGGTAATCTGGTATCATGATTTGAAACCCATATTGCTTTCATTGCTCTGTTTAGTTTGGTTATATTTTCTTCCAGTTTGTCTACTTGTACTAGATTTGAGAGCATAGACAAGTATTCCAAAAATAGCAGGATATACTACAGCACCCATTTTTAATTTCCTATTAACTTAATCTGAAACTCTGTGTTGCTTTCACTGCCTTGGTTTGAGAGATTTTATTTGAATCTGTTTTGTTCTATTGTTATCTTGTCTTGACTGATTTTATTCAAATCTATTATATTTGATAATATCAAGTCTGAGAGTATAGGAAACTACTCTGAAGACAGTAAGATTCACTCTGATGCCCATTCTGGTTTGATTATTACCCTCTTTTGAAGTCCTATAATGTCTCCAATGTTTTTTTTTTTTTGATTTTGTTCTGTACTGCTATGTTCAATTTTATTGTACCTGATGATATGGGCAATTCTATTGAAGCTAACAAGAGACATCATGGTAACCATTGATCACCTCATATTATGGTTTTAAATTATGTTTTGAATGACTCCATTTTTTTCTCATTTGGTTTTGTTCTTTTCAAAACAAAAACTAAAAAAACCCCACAAAATCCAATGATAAATGTTTATATCTTTCTGTATATAGATTATTATACCTGTGAATATTCTTGTTCCTTTTTGGTGAAAAATAAAGAGAATCTGCTTTTGTCTTATGCATACTTTTTTCAGCTCTACTGTTTTGGCACTTTAAGGTTCTATGGTCTCAGGCATGGGGCCACACCTCACAGGCTTGCCTTTTGCTCAGGTAGTTACCAAGTAGTTTTTTAAGTTAGTCAATTCATAATAAATGTCATGAGTATTTTGTTTTATTTTCTCACACAGGAATGATTATTTTATTGCTCCTTGATGTCCTTCATGCTAACATACTTGGTTAGACATTTTAGTTGAAATATATCTTGCCTAATAGTTTCAAGAAAATAAATTTATCTTTATCCTCATCATGTGGTAGGAAAAGAGATTCTTAAAGGTGAGTATCTATAGAGAGGAATGTAAGTAAATTATACAGTATGCCCAGATAAATACCTCAACATATACAAATATATGTTGAAGTAGTCACTGTTTTCATTTGCATATTTATTATTTTTATGTAAAATTATTTCAAAGAATGACTGTCAGATAATTTTGCAAAGATGAAATATTCTGCCTTAAAAATCTTTTCAGAAATATTTTGTTCTTGGTATTCTGTTTTATTGACTCACCCTGGGTTAATTTTTAAATGTATGACTAACAGATTTCTTCTCACATGCTTGCCAAGGCCTTTCTGACTTGCTTATGGGCAATGACTATCCCTGGGAAATCTTTGCCTGTGTTTGAAATCTCATTCATCTCATCTGTAGCCAGGGATGCTCAACTCAATCTAGTGGGACATATAAGTAGGCAAATTGAACTGGTCTTTGGATTAAGGACATGTATTTATTCCTTCTAGAAACTTCTTCCAGGGCTTGATCCATATAAAGTACGTACTTCCAGGGGTACTTAGCCATGCCATATGGAACACAATGTCTCAGAAGTGGAGAGGAAAACTCTCCACAGCATTTCAACTGAACTATCCTGTCGGGTCTCCAATGTAGGAATCTGTAGAGTGGTTTCTTCACCTGAGAAGTACAAAAATGGTTGATAACTTCCAGATTTTAAGTGTGAAGAATGATCAATTAACCCTCATTTATCTCATTTCTTTTCTTCTTTATATCCCAAGTAGTCAAGAATAGCATTCATTGCCATATTAGTATCTCTTGTGTTTATCCTCTGATGACCTTTTTGCCACTCGTGCTTAATCTCCAGTATGCAATTCTCAATTTTCCCATTGTCCATGTTAGCTTAAAAACTTTTCTTTTGAATAGCTGTCAAAAAGCAGCTGTCTTCATATCATAGCCTATATATCCTATGTATCCTATATAGGCTATCCAATATAGCCTATATAATAGCCTATATAATCCTATATATATATATATATATATAAAATAGCCTATATATATCCTATATAATAGCCTGTATATATCCTATATATCCTATATAAGCTATCCTATATAGCCTGTATAATAGCCTTTTATTATCAACCTCTAGTGCAATAAGCCAGTGGTTCCCACACTTGAGCATGCATTAGAATCACTGGGAAGTTTACTAAGATTCATTTTCTGATTTAACAGGTCTGGAGTAGGATACAATAATCTGTATTTCTAACACTTTCCAAAGTGATACTGATCCTACTTTTCTAGGGCTTCCATTGTTTGTCGCTGATAAGAAACGTTGTTTAGGGTCATTATCATGGCCACCTGTTTAAAGTGATACACCTGCCAATGCTAATTCCTAGTCTCCTCACTATTGAATTACAATCAAGATCCTCCGCATTGCATATTTGACGATTTGACAGTCTGTAACAGTGTTAAGTCAGTGACCTGTTTGGTATATAACCCACAGTACTGAAGAGTGATGTCAAGTTGACAAGAACTTTTTTCTTTAATGCTTTGAAATGAGAAATACTTGTCTTTTGTAAAGGATTATCACAGAGGTCTGATGTATGCTTGCTATTTAAATTTGGGAACCTATGGAACACTTCTTAGGACATCAAATTTTTTTATATTTGGATGAAAACAGAAACAAAAAATTTTAAAAGCCTGACACCGTCTTTTATTCATCCTTGTGTCGAACCTAAAGGGACAAAAGTGGAAGAAAATACTGGTCAGGGTCATTTTTGACAAATTCAACTCTTTGGCAATATCATCTCTTCCATTAAAAGCCTGTGGGGCCAATAATGCTGTCCTTGTGATCTTTTTTCTTCATTTTCTCTTTTTTGTAAACTTTTCTCCTCTCTACCACATATTTGTAAAACTCTGTGGTGACTCAGTTGGCAGTATCTTAGTGCTTTATTGTTATTTTAGCCGAATCACAGATGGGCTTTTGAATTAGGTCTTATTATTATAGACAACTAAGTTAGGTGGAGATATTACAGGCAGTCAGATAGGGCTGGGCCCTGGAGGGAGTCAGTGGAAGAAATGAAAACTCATTACTCTGAGGCACACTTGTTGGAGGCCAGCCCTTAAGATAAAGATGGTGCAGCCAGACCCAAGATAAATGATAACACCTAGTCTAATAAAGTCTAGATAGACAGTGAGTCACCTCAGTGGACTCATTCATTCCTGAAAAGTTCTGCCTTCCTACCATGCACACTTGCTGCATGACTTGCTTCCCCACTGGGTCAAGATTACTTAAGGGGCAATACTTATAACCTTATCAGTTGATCACAGCTATAATGCGTATCATGTGGTTGTGCTATATAAAATTTCCTGTGAGAAATATGGTTCTCAGCAATCCACTCAGGACTCTGCCTGCCTCTCAGGAGTGATATCTCTCCCTCTCAATAGATATTTCCTACTCTTAATGTCCTTTGTTCCTTAGAATTTATTCTTCAGTTTTGGGGAATACAAACTTGGCATATTGGACATCTGGCAGGTTGGGAATTGTAATGCTTCCCTTGTTTCATTTGGAGGTCTTATACCATTCTAACTCCTCAATCACATAAAGAAAATTAGTGACCATAAAATGCTACCTCATGCAAACTGAAATGCTTATAGCATTTATAATAAAAAAGAAAGTGCAGTAAGTGGGAAAATCATAAAGAAACATTTCTAGCATTTCTGGAAGTGTCTGTTTTGTTGTTTTTTTATAATTTCATTTAAAATGGAGTCAACTGACTGTTCAGTCATACTGACTGGGTACAATGGCATAAAATGAAATCTAGTTGCTTATTTTATAATTTTTTTCAGGTAATACCAAAACTAAACAACTACTGTCAAAGAAATCTCACTGACACACATATGTGATTACTCTTTCATTTCTTTGTGAATTGTTTTAAGTGTGTCCAAGTCAGCATAACCAAGAGGTTATGAATGAATAAGCAGGAGATTTATCTACTGGTCCCAGTTTAGAATGTAAAAAATATCTCAGTGGATGATTTGAGTGGTGTGTTTCCCCCTTGCTAGTTTGTTTAGTGTCACTCAACTCTAAGCTGCTGAAATTTCTTCAAATACTCAAATTATCTTTCACTTTTAAATGACTAATATGTTCCAAGTTTTAAAGAAATCATGGCACAATCAACACTTATTTTTCCAAACTGTGATTGTTAAAAATAGCAAGTCATGCAGTGAGAGAGTCAGTGCAGAGAGAAAAGGAGAGAGAAATGATGAAATGAAACTGTGGATGATAGGCTGGGAATTTAGCTCAGTGGCATAAGCACCTGCCTTGCAAGCGTGTGGTCGTGAGTTCGATACCCAGTACCCATTTAAAAAAAAAAACAAAACTGAAACTGTGGATGTTAAGAACAGTATCATTAGGTGTTACCTTTTTTACCCTGCTCTTATCACTGTATGAGGTCTTTATGTGGTTATTTTTTATTGGTGTATGTTTGCGATATGATGGTTACACCCACCGTGGGGTCTTGGTAAATGCTTATGTTGGATCTTAATGGTTTTACTTTCCCTTCTGGTCTGCACCACTCTCTCCCCTTTTCAATGTGGAGTAGTGAAATCCCTGGGCTGAGGGCTAAGTCAGTAGGTTTCTAGGTGAAGTACACCCTGGAGAATCACCTACACTGGAGTCAGTGTTTTAGGTTTTTCTGATGCATGTGTTGAACTGCTGGTTTGGGTTAGGTGACCTGACTGAATGAAGAGGCTGACATGGATAGGGGGACACCAGAAAGAGCAGAGCTAGAGTCTGACAGGCTTGTCGGTGGCAGTAACATTGAGGGTCAGATGTCTCCCCATTCTCCCCTAAAAACAGTTGAGAGTAACCTATCCCAAGACTGACAGCAAGTATAACAGTAAAACCATGCATTTCTTAATTCTTGCCAGTCGGCGGGTGCGATGGTCCAGAGTCCTGTAGCAAAAAGCAAGGTTAGAGTTTTAAGGAGTCCTAAGAGGAAGGGGGCAATCAGTGAAATATTACAGGATTGGCATCCTCAGGCTTCAGCTGTACATAGAGGTGTCAGCTTCTGGGTGTGACAGGTGCAGGGCTTGGAGTTCTCCAGCAATGGAGGGTGATCTTCAAGGGATTGCTGGAGCAGGTGACGTTTCCATCCTTGGTGGTGGCAGAGTGGGCTCTTTTGATGTGGGTGTGATGTATCCAAGGCTGGATATCTGCAACTTTAACAGACATGGGGGTGAATCCAGTAGGACCAGGTGAGCATCAAATACGATGAAGGTCAGTTCATGGGTTTGTGATTTCGTGGCAGAACTTGGCGAGGATTGTCTTTAAGGTCTGGTTTATCTTTTCCACCTTTCCATAGCTCTGAGGCTGATCTGCAGTATGCAGGTTCCATTTTACTTGGAGCCATTTAGTGAGGTTTTGAATTATTTCTGCCACAAAGGCTGGACCACTGTCAATTTCTACGGACAGAGGGAGTCCATATCTGGGAATAATTTCTCAGCAATGCTGTACTGCTTCCAGAGGATTTTTTCTTTGTTCCCATGGGGAAAGCTTCTACCCAACCAGAAAAAGTACAGACTAGGGCCCAAAGACACCTGTGTATTTTGTTGGGTTTGACTTCTTTGAAGACTTTTATACATCTTTAAAAGGTGGTGGTCCAGTCAGCTGGATCCCTGGCATGGGCTTAGGCCTCTGAATTGGATTAGTTTGAGTGCAAGTTTGACATTGTTGGCAGACAGTGGAGCAGATGGAGTCCAGGCCTAGGATGTAATAGGCTCTTATAAGGCCTAAGGGCTCTTTCATGACTGTTTTGTTCTCTATGAGTTAAATTTGGTGTTTTTGAACCCAGACTTAAACTCTCTTTTGCAGGACAACAGCTTGTCCATCAGAGGGTGTCCACCAGCGGCTCTTAGTGGCTTGCTTTTGTTTATCCCAGTCATCATTTTTCTTTGAATATGCAGGGAATTGATTTCTGATTACCATCACAGTGTCAGGAGGACTGCCGATTAGAAATACTAGGTTTGCTTGTATGGTGCTTTTTTCTAAGGACATTCCTTCAGCAGCTTCTTTTATAATTTCATCTGTTTTACTGTTTCCTAAGGAGATGAGATTTTTGACCTTTTAATGTCCCTGACAGTGGATGATTGCCACTTTGGCAGGTTTTCAGACAGCAGCAAGGGGCAATAGAATTTCTTTGTTTTTAATGATTTTTCCTTTTTGTGGGAGAGCTTCAGCCAAAATAACTTTGTCCAAGATGCCTACAGCATATCCAGCCTAACAGACTCCATCCCTAACAGAGCTACTTCCACTCATAAGTGGGGGTGTTCAAGGATCTGTCAGGGGGTCTATCTGTAAGTCTGGTCAGTTCAAAGCAGCCCATTGGTTAGCACCAGCCAGTCTTGGACTCAAGGGACCAGCCTGATGAGGCAAAATTGAGTGGTTTTACCACCACAGGAGCCAGGCAAAGATTTTTGGTGACCTGGCTGTTGGACAGTCAACGTACCTACCATTCTGCTCATCAAGAGTAGCTACTGGGGAAGTGTGACTTCTTTCCTAATAGGAAATAGACAGTCTTATTGCATTCTGCCTTCATGAGTAGGGTTGTAGACTGAATGACTGCCCTGCCTCTGGTCCTGAATTTGCATATGGAGTTCCTTATCCCCAGTGGAATAATATTTAGAACTGGTTTCCTTAGGAGGTAATTAGTTCACAACAGTGGGCCCATCATGAGTAGAGTTAGTGCTCTTGTAAGAAAAGGCATGAGAGAAATGATCTCTCTCAGATGAATGAAGATACATTTTAAAAAGTGACCATTTGCAAACTAGGAAGAGGGAAGTCACCATAGGTCAAATCCACAGGTGTCTTGATCCTGGGTTCTCAGCTCCCCCACCCCGAGACATAAATATTTGAGCTTTCAGCTCCCTGATCTATAGTATTTGCTATAGCAGTCAGAGCTGATCAAGACAAGGAGGTAATGTGGGGCATGAAAATGTGGATTCGAGGTTGTATTAAATTGGACTTCTTTTTCTTTGAAAATTTTTGGGATTTGGTAGAAAGGCATTCTCTTGTGGACTGTGATGATGTTTTTGGTGGGGAAAGCTGTTCTTGTCCCGAAGGTAGTTATGGACAGCTCATCTCATCTTTCCATTTTCTAAAGATATTGTGATAATAGCATAAATACCAGTACCATACAAGTCAATTACCAAAATCCAGCTTCAGGGAAGCTCAACAGTTAGCAGGAGTGGGAAACATCAGGAGGTGACCTTGGTAGAGGAAACTAAAGCTATATCAACAGGTATAGCAAGCCCCGAGGGCATGAAGGAAGGCTTAAGAGACAGGTATAACTCGAACAGGGCAGTGATGAGGGAAATTCCCAGACAACTGGTGAGTGGTGAACAGTAAATTCTTCTAAAAGAGCTCATTTTACTTACTAAGACAAAGAAATCTGTGTCTATAAAGAATTGGAAGTAGTTTAAAGGTTTTGAATTCTGTTCATACTTGACTGAAGGGCTTGTGGAAATTCATCTGAGAGGTTGCAGGAGAAAAGTTCTCCCATGATTTCCTGTTAATGAAAAATCGGAAATCCTTAACTTTATATTCTCATTTTAGCTGAGTTAGGACCCAGTTCAGAGAAAGACCAGAGCAATGTATATGGACATAGCAAGATGGCTAAAAGTTTGTGTTTCATTCAATCAAAGATTTTATAAATTATCTAAAAAATTATTCACTGCACATTGAGGGAAATGATTTTTTTTTACTAATAACTATATTCTGTCTTTATGTTCAAGATCATTTTGTTAACAGGAATTATTTATTACTGGTGAATTTTTATTTATATAATAGGTAAAAGTTGAAAGATAAGTCCTAGGCCAGCTGTGGTGCACACCTATAATTCCAGCACTCAGGAAGCTTACGAAGGAGAATTGCCATGAGTTCAAGGCCAGCCTGGGCTACATAAGTGAGTTCAACACCAGCCTGCACTACATAGTTAAACCCTGCCAAACAACAACAACAACAACAACAAAAAGATAAATCACATATATTTTAGTTCTGGTAATTCTTTTGCATTTTGTCCAGAAACATCTTTTCTTAGTGCAATGAAATAAAAATCAATTTAAGTAAATTCTGGATGTAAGTTTATTTGCTATTATTTTAATACAGAAACTTTTCTTACTTAGAAGAAAAGAAATCACCCTCAGTTAGTTTCTGCCACCACTTTGAATGGGATTCCTGGTGGATGGATTCCAAGTTAAACATGGTCAGAAAGTCTTAACAAGTTATAGGATCTTTTGCTGTCCTGTGCACAGAACTTTCTTCACTTAATTTGAAAGCATATTTGCTTTCTTTTAAGAGTTAACAAAGAATGATGTGCTGTTAGGGAATACAAACCAAAGTTGTCCAATTAACAGAGAAAAATTTTGTAATAAAAACCAACTAAATTATATATAATCCCATTTATAAACCAAGAATACTCCAGAAATTTTTGTTTGTGGCAAGGGTAGAAAATAATGTATATTGTAAAAAAAAAATCTTGTAAAGTGAAATCAGTAGATCTTATCTGGCATTTCATAGGCTGCACACAAAACTTTAATATGGTCATGAGGAAAGGCACAAATGCATTTTACTCTATCCTTTATAATGGAAAGAAAATAACAGATTAATAACATAGACATATCTTTTGTCATTGCAATATTCTTCAACCGTTCTACAGGTTTGGGGGCATGTTTCATTCTATGAGAGCTGCTAAGACAATTCTTAAAATTCTTAAAGTTTAGGGGCTTTGAAATCCAAGATCAGCCCAACCAAGCAGAATCAATGAGGATCCAATTCCTGGTACATGGAACAGCTCCTTTATTCCTCTTATATCAGAGCTCCAAAACATTTCTGAAGGTGGGCCCTTCATGATGTAATCGCCTTTAAAAATCCCAACTCTTACTGCTACCATCTTGAGACTGAAAATTTCAACATATGGGATTAAGGATTTTTTTTTTTTTTTGTACCGGGCATTGTGCTCACGACCTCATGCTTGCCAGGCAGGCACTTAAGCCACTGAGCTAAATCCCTGGCCCAGTTTCAACATATGGACTTGGAGAGCATATGAAACATTCAGACTATAGTAGCAGATGAACCATGTAGAATGTGCTTATATGGCTGATCATATAGTAGGATCACCAGCAGCTAGTGAAGAATGATAGGAGGTTTTAGTAAGGAATGGCCCACATGCCCACAGAGAGCCAACCAGATGAGAGTTTAAGTGTGTCCCAAGAACAGTGAAAGGGAAAAGTCAAATGTGAGTTTAGCAAAGAGACTGAGGACAACAACAGATAAGGGAGATCAGAATTGAAGCAGAACGTCCAGTACTAACAAGTGGTTTAAAGTTATTACTGCAAGTGTAAGTGAACTAGGACATCTCATGATACTCATGCTATCCATCTTCTCATCAATCTTTAATCCACAGTAAACCTTCCAATCCATGCAAATATGTCTAGTTGCAACATCAGATGTCAAGTTGACTAGGCTGCAGGATGTCCATAAACTTGGTCAAACACTATTCTGGGTGTGTCTCTGAGGATGTTTCTGGATGAGACTTACATTAGACTAGGTAGACTGAGCAAGGCAGGTTGTCCACCCTTGTGTAACTGAGCCTCATTGAACCCGTTTTAGGAAATGGGTTCAACCAAAAGAGGTAATTTTTGCCTTATGACTTGAACTACAATGTTGTTCTTCCTCACATTTGAATTAGGATGGAATTATACCTTGAATTTCTAGTTTTCTGATACTAGATTATAAGGATATCTCATCCTCCAAAATCCTACAACAAATTCTTATAATGGATCTCTTCTCTCTTTCTCTGTCTATCTCTATCTTGAATAGATGATAGACAACCATACAGACAGATGACAGACTGTAGATAGAGATTACCTCCTTTATTCAAGAAGATGCGGTGTTTGGAATCACTGACACTATCTATTCTATGCATTTAAGTATCTATGTTATCTACTTATCTATCACCTACTTTTCTATCCATCTTTCCTGTGGATTCTATTTCTCTGAAGAGCCCTAATAGATATTGTGATGCCAAGAAGTGATAAGCTGCTGTTACAATGACCTAAGCATGTGGAAGTGGCTTTAGAACTGGCACTGGATACAGGTTAGAAGTGTTTGCTATTGCATACAAGAAATATGGATGTTGAAAGCAATTTGGTTTAATCTCAGAAAAAATGAAGGAAAAGATACTGGATATTGGAGGAAAGATTATAGCAATATGGTAGCATAGAGCTTACTTAAGCTATAGAGTTTTGTGGAAGATGGAACTTATGAGAAATTAAAGTGAATACTTAGTTGAAGATATTTTTACACGAAGCATTGAAGGAGCATTTTAGTTCCTCCTGGCTTTTTACAGGAAACTGTGAAAAAAGAGGGACAGATTAAAATTGATTCCTGGGCCAGGGATTTAGCTTAGGGGCATAAGAGCCTGCCTAGCAAGCTCAAGGTCATGAGTTCTATCCTCAGTACAAAAAAAATCTGATTCATTAATTAAGAAAGAACTGAAACTTGAAGGTTTGGGAAATTTTCAGCCTATTCATATTCCAGAATGCTACAATGTATGTTTGGAAGAAAGGGTGTAGCTGGAATGTCATGGGATAAAGAGTTTATGGCATTATGTATCAGTAACACTCCCAATTAGAACTGAAGGGGATAGAGGTAGGTATAAAGGAAAAAAGGCAATGGAATGATAGAGCTCTGTGTTACATCATGTGTTACTCTTGAAAAACAAGAAAAAAATGGCCCTGAAATTGACAGGTATCATCAGGCCACTGCATTCAGTCTCCATACACTGTGTCGCCCCACCTGTGTTGGCATGGTCATTTCAGTAGGCTTGCGAGGCAGATATGAGTCAAGGGGAGTTATTTTTGAGCTATGAGGCCTAAAGGAATTTGCATGGCTAGGTTTTGGAGCTGCTTTGGACCTGTCACCCTTCTTTTCTTCCAATTCAAGCTTTTTTGGAGTGTGAATATCTACCCTAACCTGTCTTACCCTTTTTTAGGAAGCTGGACTTACATATATTTCACAGCATGAGGGAAATTTTGCATCACGATGAATCATTTCTCAAGTCTGATCTTTGTCTGATTTAGGATGATATTTAGATGACACATTAGACATCAGAGTTCATGCTGGAAAAAGTTAAAACTTTTAGAAGTAATGGGAGGAAGGAATGTATTTTCAGCGTGAGAAGGACATGAATTTGGAGGTCCAGGAGTAGCAGGCTACAAACTGAACTGTGTCTCCCTACCCTGCATTCATATGCTGAAGACCTAACAATAAAACATGATGTTGTTAATGGGAGGGCTTCTTAGAGAGAAATAGATTTCCATGCAGTCAAGAGGTAGAGTCTTCATGATGAGATTAGTGTCTTCATAAGAAAGACACCACAAATCCAGCTGTGTCTGTGAGGACACAGAGAAAAGAAAGTATCTGCAAGCCAAGACCAGAGTGGAATAAAAATCTAAACATAGTGGTACCTTAATCTTGCACTTAGCACCTCCAGAACTGTTTGACAATAAAATTTAACTGCTTAAGCCATCCAGTCTATGGTTAGGTTATAGTTATGGCAACTTGCTTTAGCAAAGATGAGTAACCATAGTCCAACAGAAACTGGATACACAATTCTGAAATTCAGAAGAAAAGACTGAGGAAAAGCAAAATTAAGAATTAATATGGGAAGAATGAAAGTCTTAATCATCTAGAAGTTCACATAGTTGGGAAAGAGAGAAAAGTACAGATAGGACTCAAAGAAAAGTTTGAAACCATAAGCAAGTTGTACGTGAGGAACAGTAGGTCAAAACAGTTAACTAGAGAGGAACAGTTCAGAAGGAAGATAGAAAGGCTCACTGTTATTTGGGGCCATTGGGTGATGATTCAGATAGGAATTTATTGCCTGCATTTCTCAAGAAATATGTGTTGTTTGAAAGTAGTACAGTAGGCCCATTAAAGTTCTTCCATTTCTAAGGTACCCTGAGTCAGGTGGAAACATGTTAACTGAGGAAAGACTACTAAAGCTATGACCTTGAGTTTATTAACAACACTATTTAGTCCAGTGATCACCAAAGTGAATCCCAAAACCCCTCAGGATTTTACAATATGATTCTTATTTATCATTTGGGGATTATTTTATAATATCTAACACATTGGCAATTATATATATATATATATAAAATATGATTTTATAATACAACTAAGATAGTAGCATATATATATATTTATATATATATATATAAAACTAAAGCCTATATTGATAGAACTGTGCAACAAAAATTTTAAGAATTTATGCTTTAGTCAACTGTATCATTCAGTAGGTGGACTTACCTGACTTACAATGTTGAGTGAGAGTCCTCAGAAGTTGAAGATCCCCTGAAAAGAATTAATTCCAGCAATAATTATTTTTCTGAGAGTTTATTCTGAAACTCATTGTAAAACAGGTGTGCAGGGACAGTGAAAGGCAGAGTGACCAGCAGGGGAAACCTTCCTCTCTTCAGGTAACATATAATGAAATTGTCATCTGGGCAAGGGGCTAGCAAGAATGACTGAGAGAAAATGATTGAATAAATGAATGAACATCAGGGAAAGCAAGCAGGATGTGCTGACTGACTGAGAAATGTGTGATTTAAAAAGAAGATTGAAACATACTCCCAAGGACTTTAGCTTAGATGAATAATTAAAGTGATCTGGAGCAGAATATAATTAGCAAAGGATTAGTGGCAGCGTATGACCAATGCAATTGTACACATGTTGAATTTGAGATTCTCACAGGCTCTTTAGTGGAGAAGATCCCCAGAAAAGAACTGGAATCTGAAGTACAGAGGAAAGGTTTAGATGGATACATTGCCTTACGGGTTAGAGCAGGTACAAAGACAGGACTGAGAGAATAATGTAACACAAGCCTGGCCAAGCATGCCATGACATATAACAAGCATTCACAGCCAACAGCAACTACATGGCGGTTTTATTTATCTGATCTAAACTTTGTGGTCTGAATTTTTTCAAGGGAATGTGTGAGGTGGAAGATGGTGATTCATAGGCGGTGATATTTGTCAGCTGTTCAAAGCATCTGTTATTCAAGATGGCACCCTGAGGCGTGAAAGGAAACTTTCATTGTGGAAATCAGTTGAGTGATACTTTTGTTTTTGTGTTACAGAGAATAATGATTTTAAAATTGAACTTTGGAATTAAAATAACTAAATACATATAAACTTATATGTATTTTCCCTTATAATATATTGGCTAAAATTTCAGATAAATTAAAGGCAACTCCATCTAAGTTAAAATTTTACTTTATCATACTGAGAAAAATACAATATATTGAAAAATAACATCATATTGTTTTAAATCCAATAATTTAAAACATACTATTCTTTCTCTTTTTTGAGATTTTGGGTGTTCTTCTATCCTTCATCTTGAATGTTCCACATTTCATCCTACAGAACTCCAACTCTCCTCACTACCTAATTCATAGTTTGTATTCTCAAACAGCTTTGTATTATTCTAAAATAGCTTTATATTCTCAATTCATACTCTCAAATGGCTGTCATTATTTTTTACTTATCTGTATTTTCATGAAGGTTTTTAAGCCTAAATTATAAGATTTTACTAAACTTATTTTATTGCATTGTAGGTTACATGTATTAATTTATTTTAATAGAGTATTGTTCACTTTTTCTTCTAACTTACTTTCAAGTGCAGAAACCTGAGCTAATAATACTAATAATTTCATACACTATTATCATTATTTTTCCCCTCTCATTCTCTTTATGTATGCATGGATAACATTCTCAAGTAACTTAGGTACACTGCTTTATTTCTTTATACTTTTATCAGAAAAAGTATAACAGATGTTTTTAAATGTTTTTAAATGTTTCATCCCATTTTTTAAGTACTATAGTTTTAACACTATAGTACAGTACACACATTCCTGTGTCATAGGATATTTGAGTCACAGACAAACTGCATGTACTAGGTTCATCTCATGAGATCGTAAGAGTGGAGAAATTCTTTATGCCTACTGATATGCAACCTGTCAAGTCATTGTTGTAGCACATTTCCCATATGTCTGTAGTGAAGCTATTATATACAAACTTACTATGTTTTAGTTTTATAAAACTATAGAATATACATTTTTGCAAACCACACGACCCTTGATAAAATAACAAATGACTATGCTATTGGTTTTCCTATTTACATACTTTTATCACCCTTTTAGAGTATATTCCTCCTACTAATATTAAAAAAAAGAAAATCAACTGTAAAAGAGGCCCTTATGGAAATATTACAGAAAAAGGCATCCCTTCATAGATTAGAGCTCTGTGCCTTTTACTCCCCGATGACTTTCCAGTGTGAGGGAGGGAGAGGTGCAGGCAGAAGACAGTGTAGATGTGACACTAAAGAAACTGACCTAGTCTAGGTGTAGGCTACCAGGCATGTATCTTAGCTTCTAACCAAAAAATTTACAAAGTGAAAAATATTAAAGTTTTTAAAAATTAAAAAGGCTTATGGAATTTGGTTAAAAGAAGAAAATTGTACCACTGTACATTGTATTTTAAAGTAGGTTTTACAAAAGAATAAAACATTAAAAGCTATACAAAATTAAAAGGTTACAGAAATAAGGTTAATTTATGATCAATGAAAGAAAACATAGTAACAAACATAAATTACCATTTATGCAGGGTAAATGGACGGTGTGTCAAAGTCTCCAGGTGCCCATGGGAATGCCCTCGGCACCCACCTTCACTGCCCCGTCACTTACAGGCTCACAAGGCAGCTTTTGGTCCTGGAACCCTCATTCGTGGCAAGTGCCTGCACATGGACATCATTTTTTATCTCTTAGATGGCACTTTTTCTGTACATTTTCTACATTTAGATACACAAATATTCACCACTGCCTACTATAGCCTCTTGTATTCACTTCGTGCCACGTTATACATATTTGTAGCCTGTCATATTTTTATTGATATATAATGGAATTTTATTCTATTTCTGGAAAATATGCAGGCATTTGGGGTATATTTTAGATATTTTTTATATGAGTTTCAGAGACTAAAATGTCTATTCTTACCTTCTCATTGATCTGTTAACTTTGTTCATACTAACCCTAGACCTAATGTGAGGTGTTATTACTAACCATCTGTGTTTCTATACTCATACATTAGGGAATATATTCACTAGATTTGTTAAAAAGAATCTAAACATGTTTATGATTGGGGTTTTTGTAGTGAATATATTCACTAGATTTGTTAAACAGAACCTAAACATATTTATGATTGGAATTTGAAGTGTTTTGTGACACTTCAAATGTTAATAATGTTAATTCATCTTTCTATAGAACAGGATAGGTTTTCTCTACATTAATTTGAAAGATCTCTCATTATTTGAGTTTACTTTTTTATTAGTATAAATATTTAGAACAATGCTTGCATTCATCATGAGGAATTTATACATTTACATAACATCTTAATTTGAAACCTATGGGACTCAATGAAAGCAATTCTAAGAGGTAAGTCTATAGTGGTGAATTCACATATTGAAGAAATAGAGGGTTCAAATAACCTAATAAAGCACCTAAAGGTCCTAGAAAAACAAATAACATCTTAACTCAGAGCAAAATTTAATGCAATAGAGACTAAAAAATAATAATATAAAGAAATAACAAAACAGAGTTGCTTTTTTGAGAGATAAAATTATAGGCAAACCTTTAGCCAACCTGATCAAACCTGATCAAAAGAAAAGACCTAAATTCATGCAATCAGAAATGAAAAGGGTGAAACCACCACAGATTTTGCAGAAATCTAGAAGAACATCAGTAACAACTTTGATAGCCTGTACTGTAATAAAACAGAAAATTTACAAAAAATGAATAGATTCTTAGATAGGTGTGAACTACCAAAGCTGAATCAAACAGCTATTAAAAATCCTAAATAATTCAAAATCAATCAATTAAATTGAAGAGGTAATTTAAAAAATCTAACAACTAAGAAAATCCTAAGGCATAATGGATTCACTCCTGAGTTCTTTATCAAAGAACTAAAGCCAATACTCCTCAACCTTTTCAATGAAATCAGAAATTAGTGGTACTCCCAAGTCACGTTTGGATGCAAGAATTATCTTAACAGCAAAGCCAGAAAAGGATCAAACCAAAGAAGAGAACTGTAAGCAAATCTCTTAAATGAACATAAACACAAAAATCCTCAATAAAGTACTTGTAAACAGAATGCAGCTAATCATGAAAAACATTATACACCATGACCAAGTAGAATTCATAGCAGGGATTCTAGGATGGTTCATCTGACATGAATCAATAAATGTAATACACTACATTAACAGAAGCAAAGACAAAAAACATATGATCATCTCAATAGATGCAGAAAAAGCACCTGACAAAATCTAACAATCATTTATGATGAAAACCCTGAAGAACATTGGAATAGAAGAATTTTATCTCATTGTGATTAAAGAAAAACTATGCCAAACCAATGACTAACACCATACAAAATGGAGCAAAGCTCAAAGCTTTCACAGTAAAATCAGGAAAAAGACAAGGTTGCCCACTGCCACCACTTTTGCTCTGCATAGTTCTCAAAACATTAGCGAGAACAATTAGACAAGAGAAGAAAATGAATGGAATATGGATAGGAAAGAAAGAAGTTAACTTATCATTATTTACTTATGATATAATCTTCTACATAAAATACTCCCCCTCCACCAAAATTCTCCTAAAATTAATAACCAAAATTAGTAGCACAACAGGATGTAAAAATCAACCCTCCAAATATCATTCCTGTACACTCACTGAGAGAGAAATTAGGCAAACAGCACTGTTATGACTTGTATCTAGAAACTTACCCCCTCCCCAATGCCTCATCCCTCAGGTGGTGGGTTTCAGAGGTGGCTGGATCTGGGAGATGTAAATATGGATTAAGGGTGTGTAATAACTACATTACCCCACTGATTGATTTAGCATAGATCTGAGCATAGATAATGAGAAGCCTCACCCTGGCTGTGGATGAGACCAACTAATAAACTAGTAGTCTTAACAGAATAAAAACAAAAGGAAGCCTCACTGCGTGCTGCCTCCTGTCCACCATACAATGGACTGTTTCTCCTCTGCCATGGTATCCGCTTTGAAGGTGCCCAAATGTGGACTAAACTGTCTGAAAACTTAGAGCTAAAATAACAGGTTCCTCCTTTACTTGAGAATATAAGGTATTTTGTCCCAACAACTAGAGAAGTACAACAAATGCCTTTTACAACAGCAACAAGAAAAATGAAATACTTGGGAATTAGCCTAATCAAGGCAGTGACTGACTTCTACAATGAAAACTACAGTACTCTAAAAAAGAAGATTGAAAAGAATATCAAAAAATGGAAAGACATCCTGTTTCTGGATAAGCAGAACCAATTTAGTGAAAATGGCCATACTTCTAAAAATGACTTTTATTTTTCTCTTTTTATATATTCATTTAATTCTTAGGCACATTAATTTTTATGTGTTGTTATAAATTGTATCTGACTAATGGTTAGTTTTGAGTTTGTTCTTACCAGCTTATAGAACATTGAGTATAGACATCTCAAGGAAGTTATTTTGTCATCTATAAACAATACCAGTTTTGTCTTCATAAACAAACCTTGCACCTCTTAGTTACAGTTTTCTAGGACTACAACGTTGTTACAGGGAAACCATGACAGTAATAGTAGCCATCCTTGTTCCTTATTTTAGAAAAGTTTATAATTAAAAAAATCATTATTTTTAAAATAGATGACTGTATTTCCTTCAATGTATTTTTTAGTAGAAAAAATAGATTATGGGAATTCTATTCTTTTGATCATTTTATCCCACATAATCTGTATTAATTTACATTAAATATTTTTCTGTTGAAAATTATGAATTTCTACTTTTTCTGTTGTAAATCACATGAAAGTATTTTCTCATATTGAATAATTTGTGTATTCTTGGTACAAACAATACTTAAGATAGTCATATATTTCAATCTGTTGGACTCATCCATTGCTTTTTAAAACTACATGTCTCTAGTCTCTATAGTATATGAAAATGGACTATAATTTTATTTCTATTGCATTGTTTATATCTATGATTGGAATAAAAGATTCACTAGTCTCATAAACCAGCAATATTTTTGATTATTTCTTTTTATCTCTCTCGATTGCTATCTGTATAGATAAAAAATAAAATTTTTATGTTTTATTCTGTACTGTAGAGCTATAAATATTCAGTTTTATAGTTTTTGTTTTTCTGAATAGTACATCTCTAACATCTCATAACATTATATTTTAAAGGAATCATTTTATTTATTAATACAATATTCCATGTAAAAATAATATTCTGTAAAATAAGTTATATAACTTGCAGATTTAAAAAAAAAACCTTGACTTTTAAATAAACCTCTGGCTCTAATGATGTTTTCCAAAAATCTAATCCCCAGAAAAAGTGAATTCTTTGTGCCAAGGTTTAAATCAATACTTTTGGATCTTGCTACATGGAACAGCTTAGGTACACAGAAAATGTTTTATTCATATGTTAGATGAGTGATTGAATTAGTGAGGGAATATTTATTTTCCTCTGCAAGTATACATAGCTAGTGAGATTTATGTTTATCAATATGCAGAATGGGTCTTCACCAATGGTTTGGCCTAAAGCAGATAGAAATAGGGAAAACTTAGAGTGGAAAAATTCTAATAATTTTCCTTTCTTTCTTCAACTCTATATGTGAAATGATTTGTGTATTAACACCTGGTTGTGACTAAAGATTGAGCAATCACAGAAGAATAGTCTGTGGCGGCTATAACATAAATAATACTGCGTTTTCTGCAAAGTCTCTTTAGTGTTTATTATGTGCTACCAGTGGTGGCGAACGTATGGCGTGTATGCTATCATGTTTTTCTTTTAAGACAAAAACGGTTCATGTAGAACTTGCTTTTCTACACTGAAACCTAAATACTCAGGTTTAATTGCAGTGTTGGCACTCTGTGATCAATAAGTGGGTTTTGGTGGACACTTTGGTACTTAGCCTCTAAAAAGTTCACTGTCACAGTGTGACACTCTTTTTTTTGAAATTACCTTAGCAAATCCCAATAACGAACCATGAAATATACTATTATCCCCATATTTGAGACAGAGGTTGGGATAAAATAACTTGCCCACATAACTTATAAATACCAGAAACTTAATTTTCCTGCATTCTGCCTGAAGCCAAAGCTGGGTCTCTGAACCACTGGACTTGCAGTGTCGAATGTGTTTACCTGGAAAGTAAGCCTGAGTGAGTGGCACTGACTCCACCCACTCGCGGGTTAAACACAATTTCACACAGGTACTAAACTTGATGGAGGGAATAGCTACCAGTGATTGGGCAGAAGTTTGTCTCAATATTTGGCAACTGATTTCACATCTCCCTCCTTCTGCTATCTGTGAACACAGAGCCCAGTCCTTAAATTGATGAATCATGTGTATTAACACTTGGTTATAATCCTATAATGTCTGCTTATAATCCTACATTACTTCTATCATGGACTTATTCTTCCTGCCCCTAACGCACCTCCCCCAACACTTTCCATGCCAATCACACCTGGCTTTCTTTCTAGCTCCTGGTGCTCCTGAAAGGGAAGCGGCACTGTAGCTCCTCCCACTCTGAGTCCTTCTGTATCTTCCACTTCAGTCCTCCCAACAAGAGGTTTAGGAAGTAGCAATAGAAAGAATCCACATATACAGTTTTTTGGGGAAGTAAATGTTTATATTTTGATAACCTCTTGTTCATTAAGAACAAAGAGTTCCTTAAAGTTTTAAAATTTTATGATGTAAAACATAACAGGAGCATATATTCCACTGGGTTATTTTTGTTTTTTTGTAATTTAAAAACTTTCACTAACATGCTAAGTCATTGCTACCATTGGGGAATGTTTCTCAAGACCATGGATAAAAGCTTAGGCCCCAGTTTGGCCTGACCAAGAGGTGGAAAATCTGAGTTTCGACCTAGTGGAAGCCTTCTGGTCATTTCTGGTGTGTCTTTTAAGGTGATAAAGGGAACCAGATCTTCCAGTTCTTTTCGTTTTCCTGCACCAGGTGAATGAGTCTCCCCCACAGTGCTCCTCCTATGACACCAAAACCCCAGAGCAAGGACCAGTTGATCATAACTAAAATCTCCAAGACTGTGAACCAAAATAAATAAAACTTCCTCTTTATAGGTGAATCATCTCAAATATTTGTTCACAGTAATGTAAAGTTAATAATGTTTGTTGTTTGTTGTTTTTTTCCACAGTCTTTCAAACTTTGCTTCAGTGGGTTGGATGATAATGATAGTTCATTTGGAATGATTCTCATGCATTACTTCTCTCACAAACATTGCTCACAGTACCTTAGAGTGGGTTGTGTTTTTTCTCAAGGTTGAATTTCTGTTCTGTGGTATGGCTCTGGTGAGAGGAGTTCTAGAGAATGGAGGTTCTGGCTTCATTAGATAATGTGAGAGAGATCATAGTACATTTTGCTAGCTACAGGGAAACAATCATATTGCAGGGCTTCAAATTCTATTCTTTAGTGAGTCAAGAGTGTGCTTCCTAGGAAAAGATAGGTCTTTAAGCTGGATCTTTGTTGGACATTATAGAAAAGTTAAAGTACATGACTTATAGCAAATTATATTTTTATATTTGAAAAGCTTTTTTAGAGTTGTATTGACATGTTCTTATCATAAATAAATTCACCAAGAGATAGAAAGAAAGTGGTCCGGATATAATAGTAAATATACAAAAAGAGAGTAACAATCAGACCTTTATGCCACCATAATGATGAGAATAATGATGAGTGTTTTTCATAATATGTGGTTGTATAAGGAAGAAAAAGATGTAAAAACTAGATATAAGTAAGTTGTTCTCTCTTAAAAGCTTTTATGTTAGCTTGTGAATGAATGTATTCCTAAAGCAACGGGGACACTTTCTCTATGTAGGTAAATTCTTCTGTTTTTCTTATTTCTGACTTCCTACTTTACGCCAGTATCTTGTTTGACTTTGACAGAGAAAATAAAAAGAAACTTATAAACTATACTTAGCCTACTCTAAAGTCTTTCCATTTGATGAAGACATTGTGTAGAAATGCAGCAAACATAGGTTTGATGTATTCTTCATGAGAGGCAGATTCAATTATGAATGAAGAAACACTTCCCACATTCCACTTTACTTTCTAGAATTCAGCTCAGATCAGGACTTTTAACACTTAGACTATAGGGATTCTATGTATCTCCTTACACTGGAATTGCATATTTAGCACCTTCATTATAATTGTTTTTTCATGTATCTTAATCAAATAAATTTAATTATCCAGGATTTTGTGAGTCCTAGTCATTTTTCAACTTCAAACTGCTTTATTGAGACAAAGTATAGAAAAAATATTTTTCTAAGGTGTTAAGAAGTAAATTAATGCATGCCCAACATATTTACATTCCAGAAACTCCAGAAATTTTCTGTTATACACACACACACACACACACACACGAATATAACTTTTGTTTCTTATTATATGCATTCTGTCAAAACTTGTAATATCAACAAGTAGGATAGAAAAGCCATACCACATTATTTTTTTTCTTTCATTTTAAAGAAGATAAAACCAAGGAAAATAAAACAGAATAAAACCAATCAAAACAAATCAGTATAAGTGGTACATGACTTCAAAACAATATGAAATCAACAAATCCCATGGCAATGTCCCACATGAGCCCAGATAAAGACCCAGAGCTCATGACAATGCCTCCCAGGAGTCCAATTGGAGGTCTAGAGCCCACAAGAAGGACTCATGCCAGTCTCTTTTACGGATCCATGCTGGGAAGGCCCAAAGGTGAGCGGTGGAAGCTAGGAAGTCTGTGCCAGCAGGGTGAAGGAGCTGTGCTGATAGGTTGAGGGTTTTATGCTGGAGCTGAGCAGTCACACTCACAACAAACACTAGGGCTGTCCTGAAAGCACCACAGCCCTCCTCAGCGACACGGAGGCCCCGAGCTCCTCCGAAGACAAGTACAGCTGAGCACATGCCAGGAAGCCAGTGTGACGAGTTCATCCTGGAGTCCGAGCAGCACATGTCTTCCCCTCCAGAGCCAGGAGGCAATTCTTGATGTGAGGACCAGAGTTTCTCCAGGAGAACCAATGGCTCAAAGAGCAACACCTAGCGGGACCCACAACACCTCAATGCATTAACGTCTCAATGCACTTCCTTCTCCTTCTCCACATCTCCCTTTGTGCTGGCCACCTACCTCAGGTGAAACATCTATGCTCAGCAGCATGGTGATTCAATTCTGCTGGCATTAAGTTGAGCACCAGTTTTTAATCTGTAACAGCTACCATAATATATCTTGCTATCTTTGAAATAGCTGCTCATACCATCAGATATAAAAAAATCAAACAAGACAAAACAGAATAAAACTCAACCCTACAAAACAATGGAAATGCTATAGCACTTCAAAACAAGATAATAGGGAATTAACAATGGCTACCACCTTCAGAAGCAGATCCCTACTAGATGTCACACTGCATACCATTATCCTCTGAATAGATGATCAGACCACTGGCTGTGGACTTGCAAAGTCAGTGCAACACCAAACACCACAAGCATCAAATTGCATTTCACTTCAATAGCTATCGCTGCAGCCTGTGTTTCTCTAGATCAGCTGGTCACTTACTGTTGGGCTGGGGGCAGGTGTTGGCTGTTCTTGTTTGCCAGCCCACACGCTGCAAGGGGCTGGGGTCTGGCTGTCTCCAGACCAGCAGTGGTCCATGTACGGTGCTGGTTACCGGGGGAACTTGCTTCTTGGTGAATCCTTGTTCTCTCCCCCTGTTAGTATTTAAATATGTCTGCAGAATGATGAAGGTATGCATCAACCAAGTTGCACATTATATTTTAGAACCTCAGTGAAGAGAAGTTATATTGATAAGCAACAATTTAATTAAAAGAGTTTCTCTCTGTGGTCTAGGACATATATATTTTCAATCTACATATTAATGAGGTGTTTCACTGATCTGTCGAGAAATTTCACTGATCTGTTTATAAAATTTCTTGGAAGAAAGATAACAATATAAAAATAAAGAGAAAAAATAATGAACATAGTATGTACCGATCTATAAGATACTATTTTTGAAGGTTGAGAGATAAATGATTAATGAATGCAATGACTCAAATTAATAAAATTTTATTTATATGTTGTAATTTACCATGGATACATGAATGTTTATCTTTTTTAAGAAAACATGTTATGATTATAAACTTTTTGTTTTCTTGAAATAAAAAAGTTTATTTTTTAGAACTTTTACAATCTTGCTGAAGCAGACTGCATGCTTTCTGCCAGTTCACACTCTAATTTGACCTATTTATGTGTACTTTTAAATCTTACTATTTTTAAAGAAATTAACCAATTTTAGAGTAATTATGAATGATGAATAATTTTGTCTCCTTCTCAATATTTGATATAATACTTTTGGTATAATAAGATACCGCAGTGTGAAGACTAGCCATTCAAAATTAATGTCTCACCAGGAACATGCTTTCTTTGAAATCTGGAGGAATCTTATTTTGCCTCTTCTTATGGCCTGGTGTTTTGCCTACAGTTCTTGGCATTTCTTGACATACTGATACATAATTCTAATCTTTCATCATTATAAGCTTTTCCCCAGGTTTTTTCACATTATTCTCTTATGTTTGAATTTCTACTTTTTCTAAGACCATCATCATATTGAATTAAGACCTACAGTAATGAATACATTTTACTTTGACTATCTAAAGTCCTATTTCTAACTAAAGTCTTATTCTTTATTGTGGAGGATTAGGCCTTCAATATATCTTTTTAAGAGGGACAGAACTTGATCCACTAACACTGATGTTCCTGAAGAAAAGTGCTTCATTCTATTTTACTGATCAATTTCTCCACTGTGAGAAGAGTATTTTTAATTATCTTGGTCATATTGTTTTATTTTATGATAGAATCATTCTTCCAATATTAAAGTTTGTCTTAAAAGTCTTATTCTCGCACAAGGTCATGAGTTCGATCCCCAGTACCAAAAAAAAAAAAGTCTTATTCTCAAACATATTTTAATTCATAGATGACTTTCAGTATATTGTTCTCCCAACTTCTAAATCTATAAATTAATTAGTAAGAAACTGGCATCGTTGCAACATTCTGTTTCAAACAGTGGTATTTTTCTTAATTTGTTATTTTAGCCTTTATATCTATACACACGATTTTATACTTTTTCATAAAATACATTCAAAAACGTCTAGGTCAGTTGGTGGAATGGAAATATTCTTCACAGGACCAAAAAAGTGAAAATTATAGTTAACAGAAATTATAATCTGTGGAGAGATGGAGAAGAGCCCAAGAAATCATGAACAACGTAATGAGCAATGTAAAAAGCGCGCGCTTGCACACACACACACACACACACACCCGCGCGCGCGCGGGGTGGGGGGGTGTGGAGGGAAAAAAAAGAAAAAAAGAAAAGCAACACAGAGAAAGGCGTGAAGTGTTCCCTGAAACAAACTCTGCCTCCTGCAGTGAGGAGTGCTATTGGTCTTGGCAGGAACAGTATAAACCTGGAGAGAGCCCGAAGCCTTAATAATAAACAACAAAACTGCAGCCCTTGTAGAAAGAGAAAAAATCCCAGTCATTGTGAGCTGTGAATCAGGTGTGGAATTTGATCTACAAGTGACTTCTACAAAGCTACTGCAGTGCTTGCTACATCTCAGAGCACTGTAACCAGAAGCCACTGCGAGGGCTTATGTTGATCAGAAGCCATGGAATATCCACACTTTGTGGCCCCTGGGGCACCCTGTTCAGTTAACTTCGTGGTAGCTACCATAAAACATTGTCATGAAGACAGTCACAAGCCCTCTGAGAAATTTGCGCTGCAGAGCTCAAATTGCAAAGGGCAAATGATGGGTGATACTGCCCCTAGTGGTGAGGAATGGAAATCATGTACCTGAGGGGGATGAGGTCTTGAAAGCGCCAGGTTTGAGCCAAGAGCAGTTAGGTTCCTGTGGCTGTCCCCTCCAGCCCAGAATTCTGGTGTGTTTCCCCGCCCACACTCTGATGCAGTTATGAATAGTCCTCCGCTTGGTTATTTGCCATGCCCCTGGTGCACATATAGGGGAAAACAGTTCTGTAGTAAGGGTGGGCATCCAAACTGGCCTATGTGTCACAAAACTAGTTAGGACTAACACTGGCACCAGGAACAAATACATAAAAAGTTCATGCTGTAAGTAGAGTCCTGAGGAAGTCACATGCTGACAAGCTTGACAAGAGGCAGGACAAGGCCCGCCATTCATAAAGCACTGGCTTCTCAGATGGAAATAAAGGAGAGATAAAACAGCCCCATTTCTGACTCACTGACATTCTCCCTGGCCTGGTAAACGGTCGGTCGTACTGAGAGTCCTGCAGGCAAACTTTACCAAGCCAAACATCTCAGGAGGGATGAATTTTTGACTCATTTTTGTTTTTCTTTCTTTCTTTTTTTCCATTTTCTTTCTTTTATGTTTTTTTTCCTCTTATTTAATTTTCTTTTTAAAAATCCTTCATTGGAATTTTTTAGCACTTAGTCTTCTTTTTTATCTTGTCTTCCTTTTCTTTTAAAATCTTGTTTTTTCTTGTGTTTCTTATTCACCCAATCCTTCATTTTTAAATTATTACTTGATTATTAGCACATTTACCTTCATTGTTAGCTTCTAGTTGCTCTTTATTATTTTTTACACTTTGCTTTCTGTTGTTCTTGGTGATAACTGTTGCTTTTAATTATTGCCTTTTCTGTTGTCACTGGTGGTAGTAACTGCTTTAGTATCTGGCAGTACTGATGACAGTGACCTCAAAGAAAAACTGCTTTCTAAGAAGACCGTCACATAAAAAGAGGTATTCTCCACAGATGCACAAATCTTCACATTAAAAACACAAGTAATGTGAAAAAGTAAGCCAATACATCAAAACCCGTAACTCTTCAAACTGTGACTGATCCCAAAAGTATCAAAATGGATGAAATGACAAAGAATTCGAAAGATTATTAAAACAATCAATGACTTCAACAAAAGCATCAAGGGCCAAGGATATAGCTCAGGGGCACAGCACCTGTCTGGCAGGTGCAAGGTCCTAAGTTTGATTCCTGGAATAAAAAAAAATCAGTAAATATCTGAATGAATTAAAGACAATGCAATTAAAGACAATGCAAGATGTGAAAGTAACTCAACCAAGAGATAGGAATTCTAAAAAAAAAAAACTCAAAAATCTTGAACATAAAAAATTATTTAAGTCAAATAAAAAACTCAGTGTGATGTATCCCCAATGGACTGGATCACAAGACTATCAGAAGACAAAATTTTAGGACTTGAAATCAAAGTTGATGAATTATCATAGCCATTCATAAAGGAAAAAAAAAGTTATGAACAAAATGTCCAGAAACTCGGGGCATGATTAACAGAACAAATCTAGAGAATTTTGATATAGAAGAGAATAGTGAGATAACTGATAAAGGAATAGAAAATCTGTTCAGTAAAATAGCAGAAAACTTCCTAAATTTTGAGATTTAGAACATGAAAGTATAAAAAGTTATGTAGAACCTCAAGTTTTCATGACTAGGAAAGAATCTCCCTGTATCGTATTATGTTTCAAATGCCAAGATTTATCTATATTCTGCAAGGGAAGAGTATTAAAAATTGTAATAAATTAAAAATTTCATTTTTCTATCATTTTGCATACCCCTGATAAATCCAAAAGATTACAATTGTAAATGAAGATGGTTTTTCTTAAGCAACTCCTTTCAAAGGAATTTATACTTCCCTTGATTTCAGTATATTCATACACTTTATGTGGTAGTTAGGATATTTAGCTGCATTTCATATAAATCAACTGTGGCAGCAGTAGCAGAAACCACAGCTCTAATGGAGGAAATATCAACTGTCTTGGAACTAAACTCCATGTTGCATCTCCATGTCCTCCTTCTGCTTTCTCTATCCGTGTTATTTCCCTCTTTCAGGGATACTTTCCATTACTGAAAGAGTATGGCCATGATATGTATTTCTTTTTAAATTTTTTTTTAATTTTAAAGAGAATAAAACAAAACAAGACAGATCAGAACAAAACAATGCAAACAACACAGGATTTCAAAACAAGACAATAAGAAATCAGCAGTGGCTACCACAGTATCTCCTGTTCTGCCTGAAATAGCTGTCCATTTCTTCACACACAATGAATTCAAACAAAACAAAACAGTATAAAACCGATCAAAATGAAAGAATGAAAACATTACTAGCCTTCAAAACCAGGCAATAAGATAATCAATAATGACACATATTTCACTCTTGCTTTAATTTTTGAAACTTTAATTATCTCTTTCATTGGTCTAACTTTAAATCCCTGGGTCACTGAGCATAAGGTGAGAAGTGAGTTCATTCTTCTCTTCTCCCATTGAATATAGCAGAGATTATTCTAAAACTTATCTGTTACTCTTGAGTAATGGCCTGTGGAACTTCAGTCTGGCCTGAGATATTTTTGAAATGCACTTTATTTATCATATCTGTGTAAGTAGTCCAGAACTTGAAAAGTGTTAAAGAGTTTGTATATTTTAAAATATCAGCTAATACTCGAACAGTATAAAAATCTGTGCTTTATTCTAATAATTACAAATATGTAAAATCCTGAAAATAGGGTAAGTAGAAATTTTTATGATTGATCACTATTTATTGTGAAAGTTTTAGTTTTATATTTATTTCAAATTAAACATTTGGTAGTACACAATAATGTGATGAAAATGTTTAATTTTATGGTAATCTCACAAAGCAAAAAGAAAATCTTTTATTTTTATTATACATATTATTACTGAACCATATATTCTTATAAAATTAAAATGCGTAGGAATATTGGTTGAAAAATTGTAATTTCCTTTCACTTTTCCACTCACCTTTCCACTCCTTTTTCCTTAGTCAATTTTGTTTTTTTACTTGGAAAATATGGTTGATGAATTTTTTTTCTGTAAATCAGTATAGGAAAATGTTCAATATAAATTGGTCTAAAATATAAATCTATTACATAGTGTAATCCTTTTAAAACTAGATATGCCGTTGTGATTGTTAAATGTTAATGCAATTAATCTAAATCACCTTTTAGTTTGAAAACTTGTGAATAGCAAACATGGAACTTTTCCTCTATTCATAAGTATTTATCATCTTTAGGTCTTCCTGTTACCAAAACAGTTGCATGAACCAATTCCACTCCATCAGCGTGGCTAACTTCAGAGCACTGGAGTTCCTTTTCCAGGATCTCATTCTTTAGAAAATCTGGCCTATTGTTACTGTAAAATATATACTTTCCACTCACCTTCACCACTGCCAAGGACGCTGGAGACCCACGTGACTCAACAAGTCCTGTTCAAGGCAGTGCAGCGTCAACCTTCCCACAGAATTTCATATTGCAGGGGCATATTCTTTTTGGCTTCGTTATTTTTTCTGCTTATAGTTTACTTTTTGCCTCCTTAGTTTGGGACTAGTTTAAATTATCTTCTGTTTCGTTCTGGAACCGTGTTTCCCCTTAGTTGTTGATGCTTCACATGCGCCCAGTTTGGACATTCTGCCCACCAGTGCGGTATCTCAACTGACAGAAGGATCTTTTGTTAACTCCAGTCACCATGGGCATGTTTCATCGTGATGATTTCCATGTTGATTTCTAATAAATCCAGTTTGCAGGTAAAGTTTTTCTATATTTTAGGATTTTAGCTTACATTAGTTTCTATATAGTAAGTAGATTCACTTTTTAGGGAAACATTTAAATATTTTTGGGTCAGATTACTAAAGAGTTTTCAAAAACTGTGCATGATGTATCTTAATTATGAATTACTTTCCTCAATCATTAATGCTAGATGTTTTCTCAGTATATGTCTTTTTAGTATCCGATGGGGTTTTGTCAAGCACCACTCTTAACATTTCTGTGTCTAGATACATGATAATTACAAATAGTGTTCCGTTTTTAGAATGAATCTTAAATATATGTTAATAAGTTGAGCTTTCCCACAAAGTTACCAATTTCTAGTTTAGAACTGAAAAGCTGTAACAGGCAAACTTCCTAAAATGACCTGCACAGCCCCACACAGCTTTAAACCCCTAACATCTTACAGAGCTCTTCCTACCTGGTTCTCTCTGACCAAATCACGCTCATGTCATGGCTGATCCTGGGACGTGGGAAATTATTAAACCATGGGTGACAGTTTGGAAGACAGGAGAAGCTTAATGAGTAACTACGAATAAATGATTCAATAAATAAGTTGACTATTCATCTCTCAGAGAACCCTATGTTTATACATGTATATTCTAATACTATTTAATATTAAATCAACTTTAGCCATGTAAAGTGAATTAAACCCCTGAAGATGAAATGTTTCTGTTATGACAAAAAGAAAGTTCAGGAATAACAAAATCCAGTGATGCTAGCAGCGGGGAAAGCATCATTCACTTTCACTGTATTTAAGATAATTTATATCAAAAATTTTACAAATGTGTTTCTCTAGTGACTCAGCCATTCTACTTTGAGAAAAAAAAATTTAAGAATATAGTGATGACATTTGCAAACATTATCTTTGGTGATTTTAGATCCAAAGTGATTTATAATTGCAATATACTTGAAATGACTTTTTATCCTAAAAGGGATTAGTAAAGTGTATTCTATGTCAAAGATGAAATGAGATGCAATTATTAAAAATGATTTGAAAGTTTAAATGATAATGTGGAAAACTGCTCCTGATATTACTAAATGAGCCACAGCAAGTTAGAAATCAATTTATGCAGTGTACTCTTTGTAATACCATAGACTAATATTCTCTGTCAGTTGCTCCACCTAATTGATATAAATAAAACATTACAAGAGGTAAAAATATTCTCTCATAAACAGGCAGACTGGCGAGGAAAGCACGTACTGAAAATGGAAGGACAGTGTCCCTGATGACAGTGAGTTTTATACCCTAACAAAATATATTATTTGTGCTGTGTCTTACTTTCCAATTAATTAAAATGGTTATTTACTAATTATCTGATTTCTTGACTAATATATGTTGGGTATCAAACCTCTGGCCTTTTGCTAATTTTAATTGATACCATTTTAAAATAATCAGTGAGAAATGCTAATGTCAGACTTTCTGCATTAACGCAGTTGAGTTAACCTCATTTTCAAATTTCTCTGTGTCTGCCTTCTGCAACATTTCATAGTCGTGCTCTCATAGTCTTGCTCTGAGTTTTGCGTTCAGTGATCTTTCCTTTTCTGCTTTCTTTCAATCTTATATCTCTTTCATCATAATTATTTCCCCAAATTCCAGCCACAAGCGTATTTCCTTCCCTTCTCTTTAATGACAGTATCCATTTCCTCATCCATTCACTCTGTCATTTATGCATATATTCTTTCAATATTTATTTGTTACTAATATCTCTCATACATAGGTTACGTGCTATAGCACACTTACAAGAACAGACACCATTGCTTGAATTACTCAAGGGATTTAATGTCTAGAGATAAAGACGATATCTAACATTTTTTCTACTAAGCAAGCTACACAACTAATGTATTGAATTCTCATAAAGCCTAGTTAAGCAGACACTAATTTCATCCTGATTTTAGAGATAAAGGAGAAGAAAGACATAGAATGGAAATAGGCAGTTCATTACAAAAACCGATGAATTAAAATTAAAATATATGCTCTAAAATAAGTTTAATGATAAACTTATCATAACCATAAAAGGAATAATTTACCAGTAAAATAAGTTTAATGATAAACTTATCATAACCATAAAAGGAATAATTTACCAGTGAATTAAAGAATACAAAAGAAAGTGACTTACTAACCAAGATGTGCAGCACGAGTATGCATTAGGAGGTCAAATCTGTGGAAGACACTGACCTCGAGACAGTGTGCAAATACTGTAAGGTGGGAAGAAACAAAGAGTGTTCCAGGAAGTGGAAGGAAGAAAGCGTGCAGAGACACTCAAAGGGCAGCCAGACACACAGCCAGAGTGTGACGTTAGTGACGAAGTGCAGCAACCACATAGGAGTCAAGCTACATAATCCCAGAGACAGCAGCGTCCTGTGGTAGCCAAGGAGATGAAGCTAGTTGACAGCCTTGATGTCTATCTAGAAAGTGAGTCTAAATCAGAGTGGTCATGTGACATTAGGAAGAATGACAATTAACAGTAACTGTCAAAGTTTCTGCCTTGCACAATTATTTCTATGATTTATATTTATGTGATGGGGATATTTGGTGAGAATAGAGAAGCAAAGAAAGGAATATAAGAGTTCATTAGCTCCTGCTGACATCTTTAGAATCCCCTGTGTGTATCCAGAAAACATGATGTTTATTTAATGCAGATTCCACACCTGCTTCTCTTTCATCTACTGATTCACTTCATGGTGTTGACCATGCACTTTGCTAGCGCTTGGACTAAAGCACCAGAGGGACTGGAATTTAATAGGCCTAAAACCTGGGTCTGAGATGGTAAGTCACCAGCCTCTGAAAAAAGCCACTTGCTTTGTTTTTGGTAATTAGTCCCTAAAGGAAGACGGTGAAGATGCTTCTGCAAGTGAAGAAGGTGGACTCTCTAACCCACTGCTACTGAAATGAGCTGATGATACCAGTAGAAAGGGCCACCACTCGGGATACCCAAGGACTATGACAGAGGAGCAAGTCCATTCCTATCCTGCCATCTTCCTGGAACTCTTGTACTCATCGTTCATAGGAACAAAGAGGAAATGACACTGGTAGAGTCTAAACTACAGAATCACAGAGTAGTTAAAAGCTTGGGTTTGGAGCCAACATAGTAGCTCTACTCTAATGTTCTCATGCAACTGACATTTCTGTCTCCACTTCAGAACTCTCTCCTGATCCTGGACTGTTTATCTAAATGCCTACTTGGGAGCTATGATCCCATATCTGAGAGAAGCCTCTCAGAATATGTTCAAAACAAAATTTCCAATTTCCTATGTCTCTTGTTTCTCCCATAATCTCAGTAAAATATCTCTCCATGCTTCTATTTCTTAGGAAAACACTTTTAATCAGTTTTGACTTCTTTCTCTTTTACTCCTCATATACAATCTGTCAGAAAATCATGATCTTTTTACCTCCAAAATTTTGTCCAGAATGTTACCAGATCCAAGCCATTGTATTTCATTGGATAATTCAAATAGCCTATTTTATAATTTCTGCTCTTGACTTTGCTCCTATTGCCCCAAATACAAAACATTCTTTTAAAAAATAAATCAGGTCATTTTAGTCCTCTTCATTCACACAAAAATAGAAAATCTTTGAGGATTCTGTATAGAATCACTCCTACAATTACAGTTGGGTTTATTCTTACGTTTAAAGAACTGCTATTTACAGAAAATTGCTCTCTGTTCTTCTTTTTTAGAAATTGATTTTCCTTTAGAAATTATCTAGCATTAAATGTAAAAATATTAAACTAATTAACAAGCAGGGTCTTTATCTACTAATAATTTGGTAAGATGCCATTCTTCCTTCTGTAATCTTACATACCAAAGTAATATGTGGACTTAAAATAATCAATAATATACTTCACTTGAACAGCATGTTTGAGAATATCTAAAATTCTGGCTTAATGTCTGTTTACAGTTAGTGCAAAGACATGTCAATGTTACACAACTACATTGTAAATATAGAGTCTATTCAAATTCTTAAGTTTTACTAACATTTGACTTATCTGATCATATAGTGTACAATTTATTAAGAAACATCTGAAATCCATTCTTAAAATTGTAATTATAAGAATGGAGACTCACTTTAACTGAGTAATATTTTAAAAATAATAATGTTCATATTTTAATGTATATTTAAACCACATTCATTATCCATAATAAAATATCTCTAATATTAGGATATAATAAATATCAGATGAGAAAGTTTTTGTGGTTACATATTTTACAGCATCCATTAACAAGGATTATTGATACTACACAATCATTTATCATATTTTCGTTGTCAAACACTAATCCAGTTCTCTATTATCTCTCATTTGAAGTACTTCAAAATCCTGCTACACTGGCTCCTTTGCCATCGTTTGCTCTGTAATATATTTCTGCTGCAGTGGCTAGTCGCATCATTTTTAACAGTGCAAATCAGATTGTTTACTTTTCTTCTTTACAAGTCTCACTTGGTTTCCTATCAAAGTAGAACGAACTTTATCATGATTAAACAAATAGAGCATCCTGCATTTGTCTGCTTTATCCACATCACTTGCCCTCTTATTAATTATGGTTGAGTGATTTGGATCTCTGCTTCTCAGATACAGTGAACCACCTGCAGCAGCTCTCGTCTCTGCTGGGAATGCTCTTTCTGCACTTGCTCGTCTGTTCACTGCAGTGCCGCAAACACCGAATTATCAAAGCTGCCATTCACAAAGCTGAGCACATATCCGATGAAACCATCATAACAATACATACAAAATATATAAACAAAATGCAGGCACACATGGTCCATCCAAAACTTTGCTTGTTGGGATGGCCAGTGAAAATCACAGATGTGTGATTCATTTTCTCACAGATAAATAAGAAAGCCTGAATAGCTTTGCGACTATTAAGGAAATTTAACTTTTATTTATGACCTTCTGAAAAATTGTATTCTAGGCCTAGCTGGCTTCCCTATAAATTATACCAAACATTTAAAAGATAAATAACAATAAATTTGCACAATCTTCCAGAAAATAGTCTACTCTTTCCAATTCATGTTATAATATCAGTATTATGCTAGGGGCAAAATCATATGAAGTTTGAATAGAGAAAAGAAATGCACAGTTTTTTTCTATCATGAATATAGTTTTAACAAAAACATTGACAAACAATATCCAATAATATATAAAAAGAATAATGGACTGTGACCAAGGGTGGTGTATTACAGATATATTCTTATGGTTCAATGTTAGTCAATCAATGTAATCTTTCGTATTCGCATTCTGAATAAGATAAGCTGTGTTTTGCTAATAGCATTGTACGAACAATTTTCAGGCTTTAGCAATGAATTATGGCTGCATATGTGCTACCATGTATGAGATTTCTGAATGTGGCATGAAAACTCTTTTTGTGATTTCCTTCATGTCTTGAATTATCAGTGAATAAAAAATTTAAAAAGCACCCACTCTGACCAAGATTTGTCTTGTGTGCTAAAGATATGGGAAATCGTGATGCTATAGCTATGCTAGGTCTCTCAATTAAATTGGAAACAGAAGACAGGAAGCAAGTTTGAAAGTGGAATTTTGGGAATTTCTATAGAGATCTAATGGAAATATAGAAAAAGGGCTGAAAAACTGAAGCTCAGAATAAGGGATGACTATAATTTGAGTTTGAGAGTCATTGAGCTAGAGAAAATCTGGAGCTAGAGAGCTAGAAAGAATATGCTGTGTTTAAAATTCTGAATTCACTGGAGAAAATAGGATTAATTTTACTAGCATTAAAAATGAATTTTGACTTGGTTACATTTTGTGCAATTACAAATTAATTGCAATTTGGTCTGGGATATCCAGCACTTGACTACTGAGTACTCTAGGCAGCAGTGTCCCTTTGTGTGTGCATTCTGAGACAGCAGTAGCTATCAAAATCAAATACACATACTCTTGTATAGTAGTTTCATTGGTGCGACAAGCTGATAGAAGAAACATATATGTGTGTATATATGTATATGAAAACAGTTAGGATAGTTAAAAAAAGAAGCATAGTAGCCCTTTTTTGTCATCCACTTGGCCTGTTTAGAAGCAAATTAAGTGCCTCCCCTCACTGATCATCTCTGAAGGCTCTATCTTCCCTTCTACACCTTGTGCCAGTCTTTTTGTCCCAGATAGAATGACCTCAGCCAAAGCAATGACTCAGATCACACCTGCCTTTAGCTAACCCAGTGTGAGCCACTTTGAGTTGACCTTCGGATGTCTGAAGACATTTTTGATGTGCTATAAGGTTTGGGGTTTTTGCATGTGGATATCTGGTTGTTTCAGTATATTTATCGAGGGTACAATCCTTTCACCACTTAATTGCTTTTGTATTTTTTCCAGAAATCAATTGCCTTTTATGAGTATATATTTTGGGACTTCATATTGGTACCTTGGTGGTTTGTCTATCTTACCATCAATGCCATTTTTTCATGATTAGTGTAACTTTGTGATAAGTCATTGGATTGTGGAGTATTGGAGCTCTAATTTTGTTCCTTTATAAAAAAGTTGTTTAGACTATTCTGAGTCTTTTGTATTTCTACAGAAAGGTAAGAATCAAGATGTTAATTTTTATGAAAATGATGTTAGTATTTTGATAAAAGATAGTGTTTTCTAATCCTTATTATTTTCTTCCACTTGTCTTTGGTTTTATTCTGTCTTTCATTTCTAATTTCTTAAGGAAAGATATAAAGGATATTTCACAACTTTCTTCTTTTCTAATAAATTTACTTGGTGTTAAAAAATTTAAAATAATTAGAAGCTATATAATTGAATAAATGAAAACTATAGTGTCAATACACACATGTCTGAGATGCAGAAACTTTCCAAAGAAGGGAAAGTGTTTCAATTCTGTGTTTCAAATTTTAGAGACACCAATTAATATATGGGTATACCTACTTTGTATAGCAAGTGAAATTTCAGGGATGAAGTAGGGTGAAAAGTCTGGATAAGATCTTAAAATTATTTTTATGAGTAAATTGATTCCTTTTTAAAATTAACTTCACATTTTAGGATAATTCTAAGTTCATGGAACAATAATATAGTATGGAATTCTCACACCCAACACCAAATTTACCCTTTTATTAATATGTTATTTTAGTGATATATTTTGTAGTTAATGAACCAATATTGGCAATTATTATTAACTAAAGTGCCTATTTATTTATTTATTTTCCCCTAGTTTTTACTAGTCTATTTTCTGTTTCAATCTCTTAAACAGTTTCCTGCATCACCATTAGTTTTCCTGACTCTGTAGTCTCCTCTGAGCATTAGAGCTTCTCGGAATTTCCCAGTGACATTCATTGGTAATAGACATTTTGAACACTGCCACTTAACTGAGTTATTTTCTTGATGCTATCTTGTGATTACACTACAATTGCAAGTTCTGGGAGAAGACGGAGAGGTAAAAGGGTTTCATGCCTGAGATCTAAAATTCTTCACAAAACTCTCACATGTTCAAAGGTGGGCCTTTTGAGCCATCGCTGGATCATGGGGACTTTGTGATCATCATTGGATTAGTACACAGAAGAGTTCAGAATTGAATCTGTTGTTAGAAGGTGAGGCCTGGTTGGAACAGGTGGGGGAATGACTAAGTAACTTGGCGGGACACATTTTTGTTTGCAGTTTACCCATTTTTTCTCTGCTTCTTGACTGTCTATAGGTGAAGCAGGTTGTCCCCACCATGCCCTTCTGCCATTCTTTTCTGCCTTAGAGAGATCTAATTATAGACTAAATTCTCTGAATCTATGAGCCAAATTAAACTTCTTTGTAAATTACGGATGTCAGGTACTTCATCCTATTGATGGATAAGTGATTAATGCAAGCAATAATCCCGTGATATCTTATAAAAAACACTGTCAACATAATTTATTACCACTAATGACTTAATTCACTTGAGATAGCTTTTGTTTTCTTAGATTTCTGCACTATTCTTCTTGTGTTATTTTTTCCAGCTTAAGTAATCAACAGAATAGAATTCAAAAAAAATAATAATTTCAGGAATGAGCAGAGAATTCACAAAACTTAGGATACGTGTGTAATGTTGAACTATTGGGACCCACAGGCACAACCAGGGAAGCAATGCAAAGCAGAAGTTCTAAAATGCAAGGGGAAGAGAATTCCATAAATTGTTTTGAAGCAAATCTCCTTGGCTACAAGAGTTAATGAGAAGGATGACATCAGCTCAAGGTTGAATAGGCAGCTGCTAGGCAGATACTCTTCAGTACTCTTTTATTCTTTTTTTGAGATTACAAGGGCCTTTGTGTGAGGCTGTGGTTTTAGCAGCATCTCCTTTGACAGGCCTTTTATCACACATACATAGAAGAAAGATTTTCTATCATAGCATTCTGACTTGTTTGTTTGTGCTTTAATTATGACAGCTTTAATAAACTCTTTCCATACAGTACTCCCAAAATAAAAGGTGACATTACCCATGATGAGGAAGTGCTGAACTATGCTCTAATGCCTTAAAGAAGAAAAATCTACTTTAATTATTTGGAATTCTCCACACACTTTCTTATTATTCCCAATTTACTTATGTATTCAACTATTTACATAGGTAAATAGAATCACAGATATTTGATGTCTTACTACCCAATACTATTTTATTTATTTTATTGCTTAAATTGTTCCCAGGTTGGTATTAGGAGCTCTATTACATGGCTCATATGTCTCTTCTACATTCACACATTAGTGTGTGAGTGTAAGTGTGTGTATGTGCATGCATGTGCATATGTACGTGTGGGTGTGTGGGTGTGTGTTTGGATGTTTAGCACTTACTGGCTTTCAGACTACTAGAAGATGTTCCAGGTTCAAACATGCACACTTTCGGTTCATTTTAAAAATTAATAATTTTTCCATAGATCCCTCATGTCTTTTTCTTGGAAAATAGTATTACAATCAAGATATGAGAAATAGGAGCACTCATTCCTGCCATGGATAATTGCTGGTAGGGACTCTCGGCTGTTAAGTCTTTTCTCTAAGCAAAAGTTGTTTTTTTAAAGATCAGTGGTTTTTTGTTTTGTTTTGTTACTGACAATTGAACTCACAACCTTGCACTTGCCAAGCAGGCGCTATGCTACTGACCTATATCCCCAGCCAAGACCACTGTCTTTAACAAAAGGATTCCATTTGCCAAGAAGGTCCAGGAGAAACTAGAACTTCCAAGTTCAAAACTTTAGTTGATCAATTACTCTCATTCCAAATCTAAGAAAACTCTTCTTTCCATATAGAATCTTCTGTAAATTATTGAGGCTAAGCACCAGTGCCCCTGGCTATATTATTAAGCTTTGAACCTGTCTCTCTACTCTCTCTGCCCACCAGTAGCTGCCAGTTAAAGTAACATTCCTTTCTACCGAGAGTCTCTCTGGCTTTCACATGTTGACTTGGATTGATAATTAACCATCTATACTTACAATTATCACCCCTAAACTAAAGCAAAATGTTCCTCAAAGAGTGCACTAATATCATTGTACTCATAATATTTCCTGCATAGCACTAGATTCCACAGCCAGTGTGCCTCCCCACCACCAACATTGCATACACTTCACACATGGTGACAATTTTAATAACTGGAAATAACACAGTTTACTTCTTCCCTACTTACCTCCAGCATGGAAGCTTCATTGTCATATTGGTTGAACACTGGGATCCAGGCTTGATTTCCTGTAGAGTCTATTTTCAATGATTAATGTTGCCATCTCAATTAGTTTGTGTTCCCTGGGACCAGACACTGAGGTAGTTTAGTGTAGAAAGCGTATTGGAAAATGTCCTCAAGAGAAGTACCTGTAGTAAACCAAGGGTAGGCAGAAAACTAAGTCAGTGCTTAACAGCACTAGCAGAAGATAGAACTGTAGACCTGACTCTTATTCTGTTAACCTAATGTCATCAACTTTCTATGGTTCTTATGTTTCCTTTTTCACTGCATCATTGTTCTGACCTATTAGTAATAATATATATTTTTGATCATGCAAATAATTATTAGTTTATTTGCCCTAGAGAACATCTGTTGTGATTCAAAAAGGGGTTAATAACTAATTCTATTGTATTTGCAAATACTCTTTTATTATGTAAGTAATTGCATGAATTCTTTCTATAACATTCATCTGGAGAGATAGAGGGTGGATAGACTCTGGGAAGAAAGATTTCTTATTATTCTATATAAAAATTGCATTAAGAACAATTCTATATTGCATGCTTCTATAAAGTTCTTGGCCCTCTGCTCTTTATCCATCATTAGTGATTTTTTCACTATTGAAATTTTAATCATATTCAACCCTGGTATTGATTTAATGTAACTCAGGAAATTTTTCTCTTTTACTAATTATTAGTAAATTACACCAGGATTTGTATTTCCTTGATTTTAGGGGTTGATCTGGGTAAATTTCCATGAAATTTGATAATATATTCAATTGATAAGGCAACTTAATCTATTTTAGTTTCCAAAAAAGTTCAAATTGTTTGGCTGTTTTTTCAATGCTGATTTCTATTTTTATTCTAAACTGATTATATTGAAGTTAAAAATTTCTATTTTTACATATATAAATAAATGAAAGTCTTACTTTCAGAAGTATTCTGTGTTATAAGAATATAACATACATTTATGCATGATTATGTGTAGTATACACATACAAATATATACATGTATACACATGAATATATACATTACTTTATATGTCAACTTTTATTGCATCATTGAAAATTTTTGGAACCTATGTGTATTTCAGTATATTTGGTATGGAAAATTCTTAAGCATAGATATTTCAGCTGCATGAATTTCTTATATTTATAGTAGCTTTTACAATTTCATGTGTTTCTCTATCATATTGTTTCATGATCCTCACTAGGCAATCACTTTTGCAGCTCTTTTGTCCTCACAATATGCTTTATGTGGTAATATTGATACGCTAGAAATCATATGTGTTACTTATGATTTTTAAACTATCACCTTCATTTTGTTCTAATTCCATATTTTACACCTAAGATGATAGTTAATTTTTGTGCCGCTCCATTTACACCTCTTATATAAGTGCAGTTAACCATTCCTTCACTCTCAAAGTGCTCCTGATTTACTAGGATCACACTGTTACTCTCTTTACAAAAACTTATGCTTTAAACTTGATTTTTTTTACCTCATGTACAAATCACAGTTTTAGTATGTGAAATTATTTCATTTGCAATTTACTCTTATTATTAATAGATTTTTGGTTTTTCTTTCATCTTAATTATAATATTCATTATAGAAAAACTTTAGAATGTGTTTTTTTCTGTCTTTCCATTGTTTCTCTCAGTTGGACATTTAATATCCACTTTTTTAAGAAACAGGTCAATATTGAGGCTATATTCTCTTCTTTATTTTGTTATTATCCTATTGTTACCAAAATAAAAACTGAAACCATGTTTTCCATATGCATTAGAAATATCTACTTTCCATTTCATCATAATAAAATAAAGAATGCCATTCTATTTTCCATTCAATAACACTCTGTTAGATATTAACTCCCATCCCTTGGGTGTTTTTCCTTGGGTCTGTAATATTTTCCCTGTGTTCTAGTCTTTGGTATTGTGCTTGAGAAATTCAACATTACTATAATTATTTTCTTATTAAAAACTTCTTTTTGTGTGTGGAAGTTTTTTAAAAATTTTATTTAAAAACAAAATAAAACAAAACAAACAAAATAGAAAAAGGGGTAGCAACAATACAAGACTCCAAGGGGGGGATAAAAGAACAAAAAATATTGAGAAGTAATTACTTGATAACTTACATACTGTCATCTTGGAAATAGTTGTTCAAGTTACAAAGTTAAACTTAAAAAGTACACATTCAAGCAATGAGACTGTCAACAGTTCTGCTCCATGATATAACACAAATACCGTAATATGGTCATTCATCTTACACACTTAAACATACATGCAATTATATCCTTTAGAACACTTTCTTTTCCTCTCTTATTTATAGTAGCAATTACACATTTTGTGTTTTATTACTCCTACAATTCTTATTATTTTTTACACTAGAGACACAATGCGATATTTATAAATATGGTTCTTATTTATTTCACTAATGAGGATAGTTTCAAGTTGTCTCCATTTACCTATGAAGGCTTCAAGGTCATCCTTCTTCATAGCTGAGTAATACTCCATTGTATAAAAATACCACATCTTTTTCATCCACTCTGCAGTTAATGGGCATCTTGGTTGTTTCCAAGATTTATCTATTACAAATTGTGCTGCTATGAACATGGGTGCACATATATCACTGTGATATGAACTTTTAAGTTCCTCTGGGAACATACCCAGGAGGGAAATAGCTGGGTTGAATGGAGCTTCCACTCTTAATCTTCTGAGAGTTCTTCATACTGATTTCCATAGTGATTGAACCAGTCTACACTCCCACCAACAGTGGAGCAATGTTTCTTTTTACCCGTAGCCTCGCCAATATTTGTTATCAGTTGATTTCTTGATGGCAGCTATTCTTTCAGGGGTGAAATGAAATCTCAATGTTGTTTTAATTTGCATTTATCGACTGACCAGTGATGGTGAACATTTCTTCATGTATTTATTTTCCATTTGTATATCTTTATCTGAGAACTGAGTGTTCATCTCAGCTGCCCATTTTTGGAGAGGGTCTGAATTTGGGGTGCTTGGTGTTTTTCATTTCTTTATATATTCTTGATATAAGTCATTTGTCTGAGGGGTTGCTGGCTAAAATTCTTTCCTATTCTGTGGGTTTTCTTTTCACTCTGCTGATGATTTCTTTTGAAGTGCAGAAACTTTTCAATAGTATGAAATACCAGTTGTTTATTCTCTGAAGCATTTCCTGTGCAGTTTGCATTTTGTTCATGAATTCTCTGCCTACACCTATGTCTCCAAGGTTTCTACCTACCCTATCTTCCAGTAGATTTAGTGTTTCTGTTTTAATGTTTAGGTCTTTGATCCATTTAGACTTTAGTTTTGTGCATGGTTATAAGCATGGATCTAGTTTTAACCTTCTGCATGTGGAGAGCCAGTTCTTCCAACACCATTTATTAAAGAGGCTATCCTTCCAGTGAACATGTTTAGCCCCTTTGTCAAATATCAGGTGGCTGAGTGTCTTTGTACTTATACTTGCATCTTCTAATCTGTTCCATTGGTCTTCAGGTCTCTTTCTTTGCCAGTACCATGCTGATTTTATCACTGTGGCTTTGTAGTACAGTTTCAAGTCAGGAATTGAGATGCCTCCTGCTTTGTCTTTATTGCCCAGAATTGCCTTTGCTATTCTAGGTTTCTTCTGTTTCCAAATGAATTTTAGGGGTGTTTACTCTAGCTCTGTGACGTATGTTGATGGTATTTTGATTGGGATTGCATTAAATCTGTATAACAGTTTTGGGAGTATGGCCATTTTCACAATGTTTGTTTTTCCTAGCTAAGAGCAAGGAATATCCTTCCATTTTCTAATATCCTCTTTGATCTCCTTTTTTAGTGTAGTATAATTTTCAGCATATAGGTCTTTTACATTCTTGGTTAGGTTGATTCCTACGTATTTCGTTTTTTTAGATGCTATTGTGAAGGGTGATATTTCCATAATTTCTCTCTCAGTGAGTTTCTTGTTTGTGTACAAGAATGCTGTAGATTTTTGCACATTGACTTTGTAGCCAGATACACTGCTGAATTTGTTTATTACCTCTAGCAGTCTTTTAATGGAGCTTTTTGGGTCTTCTATATAGAGTATCATATCATCTGCAAATAGTGATAATTTAACTTCTTCCTATCTTTATTCCTTTTATTTCCTTCTCTTGTCTGATTGCCCTGGCTAGTGTTTCCAGAACTATATTGAATAGGAGCAGTGATAGTGGACATCCTTGTCTTGTTCCTGATTTTAAAGTGAAAGCTTTTAGCTTTTAACCATTTAGTATAATATTGGCTGTTGGTTTGTCATAGATGGCCTTTATAAGGTTGAGGTAGACACCATGTATTACAAGTTTCTGAAGGGTTTTTATCATGAACATGTGTTGGACTTTATTGAAAGCTTTTTCTGTATGTATTGAGATGACCATGTGGTTTTCGTTTTTGGCTCTGTTGATATGTTGTATCACATTTATTGATTTGCGTATGTTAAACCATCCCTGCATCCCTGGAATGAATCTCACTTGGTCATGATGTATAATCTTCTTGATGATTTGTTTCATTCTATTTGCCAGTATTTTATTGAGAATCTTTGCATCAATGTTCATTAGTGAGATTGGCCCATACTTCTCCTTTTTGGTTGGGTCTTTCTCTGGTTTTGGTATGAGAGTTATGCTTGCCTCCAGGAATGATTTAGGGAGGACTGCTTTCTTTTCAAATTCATTAAAGAGTTTAAGGAGTATTGGCATCAAATCTCTAAATTTCTTGTAGAATTCAACTGTGAATCCATCAGGATCTGAGCTTTTCTTTGTTGGTAAGTTTTTTATTACATTTTCAATTTCAATAGCTGATACTGGATTATTCAAAATTGCTATATCTTCTTGGTAGAGTTTTGGTAGTTCATATGTTTCTAGAAATCTGTCCATTTCTTCTGTGTCTTCCTCTCTATGTGAGTAGAGATTCTTAAAATAGGTGTTCATGATCTTTTGAATTTCCATGGGATCTGTAGTGATTTCCCCCTTTTCAGTCCTTATTGCGTGAATTTGGTTTTTTTTTTCTTTTTCTTTATAACGTTAGCTAGAGGTTTGTCAATTTTGTTTATTCTCTCAAAAAAACAGCTTTTGGATTCATTACTTCTTTGTATTGTTTTGTTAGTTTCAATTGCATTGATTTCTGCTCTAATCTTTACAATTTCCTCTCTTCTATGAGCTTTGGGTTTAACTTGCTCTTCTTTTTCTAGTAACTTGAAATGGAGCATTAGATTGTTTATTTGTGCTCATTCTATTTTCTTGATATGAATATTTATTGCTATATATTTCCCTCTTAAGACCACTTTCATTGCATCCCACAGATTGCAATAGGTTGTTTCTGCATTTTCATGAAATTGTAGGCATTGCTTTATTTCTTCCTTAATTTCATCTCTAGCCCACTGGTTGTTCAAAAAGGTTGTTGTGTAACTTCCATGTATGCATGCAAGTTTTGCAGTTTCTTTTGCCATTAATTTCCAATTTCAGTGCACTATGGTCAGATAGTATGCACGGGATAATTTCAACACCCTTGCATTTACTTAAGAATGTTTTATGGGATAATATATGGTCTATTTTGGAGAATGCGCCGTATGCATCTGAGAAGAATATGTATTCTGATGTTGTTGGGTAGAACACTTTGTAAACATCTGCTAAGTCCAGTTGCTCACAGGTATGATTCAGTTCTATTACTTCTTTGCCGACTTTTTGTCTAGTTGATCTATCTCTTTGTGTCAACAGGATATTAAGGTCCCCTGTAATAATTGTGTTCTTGTGTATTTGTTTTTCATATCTTTTAGTATCTGTATTTGGTGCATATATATTTATAATTGTTAGTTCTTCCTCTTGATGTTTTCAAGTATGTAGTGCTTACAAGCTTACAAGTATGTAGTGACTTTCTTTGTCTCTTTTAATCATTTTAGGTTTGAAGTTCACATTGTCTGCAAAAAGAATAGTTACCCCTGCTTTTTTCCAGGTTCTTGTTGCATGGAATACTGTTTTCCATCCTTTGACTTTTAATCTATGACTTTACTTTTGGGTCAGATGTGTTTCTTGTATACAGCATATTGTGGTATCATGTTTCTTGATCCATTCTACCAATCTATTTCTTTTGATAGTTGAATTGAGGCCATTTACATTTGTCGATATCACTGATATTTACTGGCTCAAGTTTGTCATGTTATGTGCTAATAGTTTGCTTTCTGCTTTTCCCCCTTATTTAATTGCTTGTCCTACCTGGTGGTTTCTTTCTGCTGTTCTGGGGGTTGTGGTCATTTTTATCTCTCTCTAGTTTGTCTTTCAACACTCTTTCTAGGGTTGGTTTTGTAGATGTAAATTTCTTCAGTTGTTCTTTGTCATGGAAGTATCTTATTTCTCTGTTAAATTTGAATGAAAGTTTTGCTGGGTACATCAGTCTGGGTTGGAAGTTGTTTTCTTTCAGGGCTTGAAATATCTCATTCCAATGGCATCTTGACTTGAGGGTTTGTGCTGAAAAGTCTGCTGTGATTCTAATGGGCTTTCCTCGATAGGTGACTTGTGTTTTTTCTCTAACAGCTTTTAGTATTCTGTTTTTATGTTGTATGTCTGAGATCTTAACTATTATGTGTCTGGGTGTAGATTTATGTTGGTTGTGCCTGTTTGGCATTCTGTATGCCTCACTTATCTGCATATCAGATTTTTTCCCTTTTTTGGAAAGTTTTCTCCTATTATTTCTGTGAATATTTTACATATGTCATTTGTATTGACTCCAGCATTTTCACTAATGCCTATTAATCTTATATAGTTGCTCTTGGCATCATCTTGAAGCTTCTGGATTGTCATTTCATGCTGCTTTGTTATTTTTAAAAGTTCTATCCTTTCATGATCACTAATT